>JAVKPL010001199.1:0-16020 GCA_032173675.1 Gastrolobium villosum | reverse complement strand
GATAATAGCACTGCACTTCTCATTAAGTGCAACTGTTTGGCATTCTTGTAGCTTTTGCTTCCTGGAAAGGAGATCTTTCATGAATTTGGCATAGTTTGGCATATTAGCCAATGCTTCAGCGAACGGAATGTTCACATGCAATTTCTTGAAAAGATCAAGAAATCTGTCATAACTTTTGGCTTTTAATTCTGGCTTCAACCTTCCAGGATAAGGTGCCATTTTCATCAGATACTCTTCACTGAGTTCAAATTTTTCTTTTGGAAGAGTAGCTGTCTCCTTCTCATCATCAGTTGGTTTCAATACTTCAGGAGATTCTTCTTTTTCTTTTTCAGGTTTCTCCTCTTGTTCGATCTTCTTTTCCTTCTCAATAGGTTTTGGTGGTGATGATACCACTTTCCCACTTCTAGTTGTAACTGCCAAACAATCTTCCTTGGGGTTAGTAGTAGTGTTACCAGGAAAGGTACCTGGAGCTCTATCAGATAATTGTTGGGCTAGTTGACCAATCTGATATTCCAGGTTCTTGATTGAAGCTTTTGTATTTCTGGAATCAGCTCTGCTCTCCTCAATGAAAGCATTGGTACTTCTTTGATTAGCCTTACTTTCCTCCATGAAAGCGTTAGTACTTTGTGCTAATGTTCCGACTAAACGCTCCAGGTCAGAAGGCTCTTTTTTTGGAATAGGTGGTGGTTTTAGATAGTTGTCTGATGTCATATCTAAACCAGTACCTTGATAACTTTTCCTCTGGTAATTATTACCACCAGCAGCATTATTTTGATTTCTTGAGAAATTTTGATTAGGGCGCTGATCATACCAAATACCATTTACCTGAAATTGTTGAGTAGAATCTGAGGACATCAATGTAGGACAAGTATTGGTATCATGATCTTCATGACAATATTCACAATCAAGGACAACTGCACTTGCTTGAACTTTGGAAAGTTGCATCCTTTCAAACTTCGCATGCAGATTGGACATTTGTTGGGACAACAACTTTTGTTCTGCCAGCATTGCACTATTATCATTGATCGGCACTGCTTCCCTTTTCCCGGTCCTTATAGATGTTTCATTCTCGTTCTTAGCTAACTTGTCAATAAGATGATATGACTCAGAAGCTAGTTTATCACCCAAAGAACCGCCTGCTGCAGTATTAATCACCAATTTTGTTTCTGGTAAACAACCATTGAAGAAGATTCTCACTTGGTCCCCTTGAGATAGGTTATAATGAGGAACCTTTCTCATGAGGGCCTTGAATCTATTCCAAGAAGCGCAGATGGTCTCTCCAAATTGTTGTTTGAAGGAGGTGATATCATTCACCATGGTGTTGTATTTCTCCATAGGGAAGAACTCTGCAAAGAATTTTTCAGATAAATTTTCCCAAGAGATGATGCTATCTGCAGGTTGTCTTTCCACCCAATCAAGAGCTTTTCCTTTAACAGAAAAAGGGAAAAGTCTTAATCTTATTGCATCATCAGAAACATGTGGAGGCTTTGTAGAGTCACAGATTCGTAAAAATCTGTCAATGAATCTGTGAGGATCTTCATTGTCCTCTCCTCCATACTTTTCTCTCTCGGCCAACTGAATGATGTTGGACTTGAGTTCCCATTGATTGTTCCCAAGTTCTGGTGGAACAATTCCAGCATTGGGCCTATTGAAGATAGGCGTGAGGATGGTGTTCATCCTAGGATCAGCATTCTGATTAGGGGCAGCCATCTCTAGGGTTTCAACTACTGGAATGGGAGTTGTCTGTGCCCTTTTTCTTTCCTTCTCTCTTTGAGCAATTCGTTCGCTTCTCCTTAGAAAAGCACTGCTTTGCATACAACTTCAGAGAAAAGATTAGTAGCACAGATTCAAAACAAAAATAAAATAAAATAAAATAAAAACAATTTAATCTTTAAAATCAAGATTAATTGATTTAAGAAAAACACTCCCCGGCAACGGCGCCAAAAACTTGACGTGGGTTCGGCAAGTGTACCGAATCGCGCAAGTAATACAGTGATAAATCAAAGTTCGTATCCACAGAGAGTGTGTTTAAATCAATTAAAACTCTTCCTTTTAAGATTAAATATTTCAAAAGGTTTTTTTTGACACGAATGTCAGGATTGTGTGGGAATTTGATTTGTAAATTTAAAAGACTTGTTTTTGGTTCTTTTTGAAAAAGAAATGAAATAAGGGTTTAAATATATGAGAAAAGTGCTGTAGTAGGAAACACTCACCAATGATCCCCACCTTTTACTCTGGATTAAGTTAAGTATTAATATATAAATCGTGAATTTAGATAATTATCAGATAAAGGTATCAATAGTTAATTCTCAATCCCTTGAGGAATTAACCCTTTAATCTCATATAGAACCCTAATTCCTTGAGGTGCCCTATATGAGATCAAGCATAACGATCGATAATTGAAACATCTACAATATGAATCATGTCTATGTCTAGATCATGTTCATACCGTCGTTCTATCCCCTTTCCGAATTAAGGACCTCAGATCCCTCTTGTTGGCCCTAATCCTCAGATTTATTATTACTTACTAGATTGATCGGATCTAATAATAACAATAACAATACGATCAGAATAGAACGAAATTCAAAAGATAAATATATTCATAAAAACTCAATCCATTGTATCAGGGGTTCACAAGGGTTCGTGACCCTAACTACAGCAAAGAGGTTCTAGCCAACCATTATCATGGCTAGAATCCAAAATTCAATTGAAAAACAAAAACTAAAAGAACTACAGAAAGGTAGAAGAAGAGATCTCTCTCCAGAGCTTCCGCCTCCGAATGACCTCAGTTGTTTTGAATATCAGATGTCTCTTCTAGGGTTGCCTTATGCCCTTTTTATAACCTGAAAATCCTCCTTTTCTCGCAACTGACAGCTGTCTCTCTCAATCCCACGCTTGGAGCGCAGGATCCACGCTCCAAGCGTGGAGCTTCTGCCATTTTCGTTCTCTCCACGCTCCAAGCGTGGAGTTCCACGCTTGAAGCGTGGACTCACTGTTCTGAATTCTTTTCCCACGCTTCAAGCGTGGGTTCCTACGCTTGGAGCGTGGGGCTTCTGTCTGATTTTTCTTCTTACTCCTTTATTTGCTATTTTCCTCCTGTAAACATGAAGAATTTGAGTGAGAGAGTGTCTGACAATTTTTATTCAATAATTTCACCACATATACACTTTTATACCCAGTCTTAGATCTGATTTCCTGCTGTTTTTGATCTATAAAAGTATATATGCTGGGAGCATATCACCTACCACCTCCTTCCTTCTCCATTTTCTCACCAAAGACACCATCTTTGAGCATTATTTCTCTTCTTGATCAAGTAAACACTTGAGTGTGAGCATTGGAAAGTGTTAAGAGTGCCTTTTCTAAGTTGAGTGGGTTGTCTTGGTGGGTTCTTGTTGCTGTTTTAGTGGTGGTTTGGTGAGAGCATTCGGTGGTGACCTTGTGAGCTTCAAAGAGTCATCTTTGGGTGCAAAGAACTCATCTTTGTATGTCATTTTCGTACTTTTTGGTAGGCTGAACTGTAGAGGCAGTGTGGTGAGCTCCAAGACCTTGCTTGCTGAGTTTTAAGCTTGGGTAAGTGTTACCACCCTTGTTTTTGAGTTCTTATGAGTTTTTGTGGCTTAAAGGTTGTGTCTTGTCATGTTTAACAAGTTAAACAAATAACCAACATGATAACTGACCTAGAAGGGTCTAAAGATGCATGCTTTAACGTTGAAATGGATTAAAAATGGAACCTTGGAAGTATATCTTCGTGAAATGCAGAAACTGCATTTTGTCGCGAAATATCCAGATATTGATATCCGGATATGGGGTCTTGATATCCGCATATGGATATCCGGATATACCCCGGCATATATCCGGATATTCTGAGATTTCGAGGAACAGTGAGGTACTGTTCATACAGAATTGGACTATGGGTTTGTGGACCCTAGATTGATGAAGTGATACTTCTGTAATAAGTTGTTTAAGTCGGAACCTAAGGGGTTAAGTTCTTGTGGCTTTGTGTGAAGTCTTAAGACATAAACCGTAAAAGGAAAACGTAGTCTTGATCAAGTAAACTAAAAAGGTTTTGTTGTGTCCTTGTTAATTAGTGAGCGTGTTGTGTGTTAGTGATGCACATATAAAATTTGTCTGCACTTAGTAACGAGAATCAAATAATAGGACTCGAGAAACTTGATGCAGTCGGCAATCCCAAAAACCTTAGTGACTAGAGAGAGGCTGCCAGTGGCCTTGTTACCTTCAGCAATCCGTTGTAGCAAGCTCTTGATTTCAAAATGTCAGAGACCATGGTCTTGACTGATGATCCCTTAGAGAAAGAGAACTACGAATGCAAGAAAAAGAAAGAACGATTTATCAAAATTAATGTTTCAGTCCAGCAACGACGGAAATACGGTATTAGAACAAAAAATACGTTCAGAAACTGAAAAGGAGACAGTATCCAGAGATTTCAACGACAACGGAGTACCATCAACAATGAACACCAGATATGCTCCAAACTTCGAGAAGATTTAGACGGTGCGGAAGAACATGTTTCTAAGATGGGGTTTTTTGACATTGTTTTTCTTGATGACCTTAATGTGCTGAATAATCCAGAAGGACAGGTCCAAGACAACTTTCTTGTTCCTCAAGAAATCAACACCTTCGATGCATCCATAGGGTTTAAGCATATCACAGAAAGTACCACCAACCCCCAATTTTTCTTGTTAATTAGTGAATGCGTTGTGTGTTAGTGATGCATGATAAAATGTGTCTGTGCTAAGCAACGAGAATCAAATAATAGGACTTGAGAAACTTGATGTCGTCAGCAGTCCCAAAAACCTTAGTAACGAGAGTGAGGCCGCCAATGGCCTTGTTACCTTCAGCAATCCGCTGAAGCAAGCTCTTGATTTCAAATGTCAGAGAACATGGTCTTGACTGATGTTCCCTTAGAGAAAGAGAATTACGAATGCTAGAAACAAAAAGAAGGAATTATCAGAATTAATGTTTTAGTCCAGCACTGATGAAAATACGGTATAAGAACAAAGAAGACGTTCGGGAACTGACGGAGAAAGTATCCAGAAAAAATTTTAAAAGACGATGAACAGTGGGTTCACCGAAAAAAGAATAGATCAAAGAGAGAGAAAAAGAGAAGCGAAGAAAGAAAGAAAGAAAGAGAACAGATGGACGGTGGGTGATATCTCTCTACTACCATATTAAAATTATGAAAAAGTGTTGGGAAAGGCGGACAAGGATTACTCTCGCTAGGCTCTGATACCATGTAAAGAACCAATTCATTTCAAAAAATTAATCTAGAATTTTTTAATAATTTATATTATTCTCTAACAATTTCTAACAATGAAAAAGATATATCACAAATCCAAGAACGTAGAAACCTGATGACACATATTTTGTTACACTTATTTATTACTCTTGGTTAGTATTTTTAGGATTTATTTGAGTTAAATAAAAGTCTTTTGAGTCAAATTAAAATTCTAGATTTTAATTTGGTTTAATTAATTTTCATCAGAATTTTCCATATTTATATTCCTTTTGTATTTTGGCCATATCTCACTCTACAGATGTCCGATTGACTCTGTTCTTGTTGCCTTTTGTAGATAACATAAAGGACTACAATCTCTATTTCATCCACTTCAGCCCAATTCAGACGGGAAGATGGTCTAACCCTAAGCCCCATATGAACGTGTTTTGCTGGAAATTTATTTTGACGTTTGGACTTGTAAATTAAATTAGAACTCAATGTGTTTAGGGCCCAAGACCATGTTTTAATGTTTTATTTTATTTTGGATTGGATTTGTAGAGTCTGAAGCCCAGCTTGATTAAGGGCTAAAAAGGTGAGAGTAGGGACCTTGTGGATCATCTATATATTTCGTTTGAATTTGAATTTTACAGTTTTGAAATTAATAGAATTTTCGTCTTTTCTCTCTCCTCTTTTCTTTACTCAACCCAAGGGTTGAGGATTCCATCGTTGAATCCTGAGGACCTGCGCCTCATTTTGAACCAAATCAGTTTCTCTTTCCAACTCGGTTTGACATCGCGCGATTGTGGGCATTCAATCTGAGGTATGCGATTGCGTTCTTAGGAAAGAGATTAACCATTAGATTTAATGGTTAGTTGATTAACCCAATGAACTCAAGTCAAACGGGTTGATACTTCGCGATTGCGCGAGTAGACACGTTGTAATCGCCCAAAAGCTAGGCGATCGTCTAGAGAGGAATTCCTAAGCGAATGTAGGGATTCCAATTCGATTAGGGTCAACCACGATTTGGTAATTATTTGTCCAATGATGGATATCCTTGGAATCCTAATTCTTGGGTTAGTTGCTTTTAATTTGATTTTTTTTTTCGTTTAAATTTACAATCATATTAAACCCCCCATTTTAGTTTCTGTTTTTCTTTAATTTCCATTTCTCATTATTTTCTCTTTTTATTTTGTTCCCAATTTTATTTTGTTTCCATTTTTATTTGTTTCCCGATTTCATTTAGTTCTTGTTTTAGTTAGTTTCAATTTTCATTTGGTTTCCATTTTATTTTTATTTTATAACTAAACGATTAAGTTCATTACAAACTCCTTGAGAGACGACTCAGGTTGACCCTTTACTACAAAATTTAATAAACCTGATTTCATTAATTTGTGCGAGTTCGACAGCTCATGTCAAATCCTATGACAAAATTACTCATTTATAAGCTTCTGGTAACAATCTAAAATTATGTTCAACCTACCTCGCATTGAGTTAAACCCATTTTGGCTCGATGGTTTGGACCGTTTTATCACATCTGCTTAATACTTTTAGTAATCCATTTTAAAAAATTGGGGGCAAGAAATAATTAAATATTCATCAATATAATAATGAAAAACATGTATCACGAAATTCGAAATTTTCTATTAACATTTCTAATATTATGTTTATTAAAATTCTCTTCCTATACAAAAAGGTAATATTCTTCTAACTACCAACAAATTAAAAATTCGCGATACAGGCATATCATTCTTTAAGTAGCATAAGGGCAATAACCAGATTTTATAAAACCTATATATAAACAGGGTTTAATGTCTCTAATATTATATGAGATAAAATTATCTCCTAAACACATAAAAAAGTGTGTGTAAAAGATTATTTTATTTTCCAATGCACGACAAAAAAATTAATTTATTGTTTTTTAAATAAAAAATTACGAATTTATGGCTATTTTGGAAATAATTACAAATTTATTGCATAATATCATGCCCAATTTGGGCGTCACCATTTTTTTCCAGATAGGTTATTGTGCCTACCCCCTAATTACCTACCTTTGCCTACCCCACTCATTATCGTTGGATTAGAATCTCATCTAACGGTTAATATTCAAAACATAAATAAAACCCATTTACACTTTTCTCTCTCTCACTCCACCCCCCCTCTCTCTCAGACTCCACCCTATTCTCTCCTCCCCTACGACGCAAAGACGTATCTCTTCCTCTTTCAATTCTCAATTGCGCTAATTACCTATCTTTTTCCCTATTTCTTTGTAATTTTTTTATCTCTCTCTTTGCAGTACGGCTTTTATCCCCCTCACTTCGGATCAGGTCAAGTAAATCATCTGATGATGATTTATGAGTACTCAGAATAATTGAAGCAAATTTGCATGGGTAGAATGACAACTCACAGACCATGATTTCTGGGAATGGGTTACATGCTTCCAACAAGGCAGTGATGATGGTTTGTGATTTCTTGGAGTTCTTTGGATCGTTCTTATCCTCTCGTCATAAATGGTTGATTCGTGTAGTTGAATTTTTCCTCTTTCAATTCTCAATTTTGCTAATAATCTCTCTTTTTTCCTTGATTCATTGTAATTCTTTATCTCTCTATTTTTTTTATTTACAATTTTCATGTTTTAACGCTTTTGTACAGTTCAAAAGGATCAACCGGTTCACATTTTCATTGCTTGAATTTTTTTACACAAAAACGTGCCACTTGAGTAGGTGCTTCAAATATGAGGTGTGATTCAAATGGACTCACCACAAAGCTACTCTAGAGAGGTTGCATATTTTAAAAGAATTAAGTAGCATTACTTCCATATTTTTTTAATTAATCTTTACGCTACTATTTTATTGTTATTAATAGACAACTCTGTTTTTTATGATATCTTTTTGTGTTATTTGTGAGAACAGATATTCCTTCAACTATTGTAGAATTCGATCATGAACCCTAAAAATATCAAAAATATAGGAGGCCAAATGGATGATACAGGGAGCAATTTTACACAACTTGGAGATACTGACGATGATCCAACAGATTACATTGACTTTAGTGATGAGATTGAATATGACATGCCTCATGAAATGGAAGAGGACATTCAAAATGACTTAATTAATAGTATGTCAAATGTCCTTCCGTCGACACCGACAAAGAATATTGATATTTCAATTGAGGTTGGAATGGAATTTTCTGAAAGGAAAGATGTAATAGACTGGTACAAAGCATTTGGTACGACAAAAGGTTTTGGAATTCGGGCACGACAAACCAAGAAGAATTACATGAAGCTAACATGTGCTAGAGAGGGTTATCCAATATCGAAGACAAACAATGTTGGTGAAGTATGTGAAACCAAATCAAGGAATACATCATCATCACGAATAGGGTGTAAAGCTTGTCTCAAGGCTTCTATGAATGGAGACACAAACATGTGGAAAATTACATTTTTTGATGACAACCATAATCATGGTTTGGTTACTCCGAAGAGTGTTCCATATATAAGATCATATAGGCAAATGCCTGGTGTTGCTAGATCATTAGTTGAAAAATTCAATGACTCGGGCTTGCCCATTGGAAAGGTGGCCACCATCCTTAGAGGCCCTGATTTATTGTTTGACAGTCGAGATTGTTATAATCATATGAAAAATGTAAGGAGGAAAATATATGACGTTGGGGATGCACAAGCCGTGGTACGTTATTGTAATAGACAACAATCAATGAATCCAAATTTCTTTTATTCGATTAAGTATGACGATGAGGATCGTATGGAAAGTTTTTTTTGGATTGATGCGAGGTCCAGACACTCATATGAGCTTTTTGGAGATGTCATCACTTTTGACACGACATATAGGACTAACAAATATGCATTGCCTTTTGGACCCTTTGTCGGTGTGAATAACCATTTGCAGTCAATCTTGTTTGGTTGTGCTCTATTAAAAGATGAAACTGAAGATACTTTTGTGTGGCTATTTGAGGAATGACTACGAGCAATGAATGGAAAACATCCAGGCGCAATAATTAATGACCAGGTATAATTAATTTAATTCCATATTTTAAATTGTTTCATATATTAGTGATTTTATACTTACATATATAGTTGAACTTGCAGGACAAGGCAATTACCAATGCAGTATCCAAAGTTTTTCCACATTCCAAACATCGATTTTGTATGTGGCATATTATGAGAAAGTTTCCAGAGAAGTTGTCATATGTGTACCAAGACCATGGGTCTTTCAAGAAGGAATTCAATGATTGTATCTATAAGTCCAACAGTATTCAAGAATTTGAAGATAAATGGCATCGTCTTATTGTTGAGTATCATCTTATTAGGAATGAGTGGATGCATTCACTTTATTCAATTAGATCATCTTGGATACCAATATTTAACCGTTCCACTTTTTTTGCCGGTATGCACACTACTCAGCGCAGCGAAAGCATCAATGCATTCTTTGATGATTTTGTTACATCTGGGACTACATTGAATGAATTTGTGGAGAAATACAACCAAGCAGTAGATGCTCGATATGAGTCACTGAAAAGGGAAAATTTTGAGTCCATGCACAAAGAAAGACGCTTGCAATTCAATATGCTATTGGAGGAGCATGCAGCAAAAGTGTATACACGTGCAATTTATGTAAAGTTTGTTACTGAGCTCTCTCATATCCTAAGTTTCTCCAAGGAGAAACTTACGACTGATGGTGAATGGGTTTCATATCGAGTTTTTAATAGAAGAGACAAAAAAGATTCAGCAATAGTTGAGATTAAGTTGGAAAGTAGAGAAGCTAGGTGTTCATGTCTTCATTTTGAGTTCATGGGAATACTATGTCGGCATGTTCTTGCTGTTTTTTTTGTTGAAAATGTTGAGCAGATACCAGAACACTTCATTTTGCGACGTTGGTGCAAGGAAGGAAATGATGTGTTAAGTAAAGAGAGAGAAATGTGTTTGCTTAATAGAGATGGATTGGTTCATAGCCTTCACCTAAGCTCTAAATGTAATAGACTTATTGAGCTTGCACAGAGGTCAGATGAAGCATTTCAATTTATTTATGATGGTCTTGATTCTCTTGCTACATCTGCCGAAAAATTTTCAACATATGAGGAGAGTAATGGTAGGGATACTAATGTTCAGTGCTTGAATTCTCAACTAGAAGATTCTTCTATGATAAACTTGAAAGATCCTAACATTTCCCAGACGAAAGGCCGGAAAAGGATCCGTAGCGGGATTGAAGAAGCATCAAAGAAATCCAGTATTTGTGGAAATTGCAAGAAACGAGGACATAATAAACGCACCTGTAAAGAAATAAATATGCATTCATTATAGATTTTTTTTTCTGGATTCAATTTTTATTTATATTTAAATTGTTTCTGAATTGAATTATGATTGTATTTTATTTTTTTAATAAAGTCCAAGAAGTTCATTACATACTTGTAGATAAATTATAATGGTTTGAAGTGAATGTGATGGTTATAGACTATGCAGTTATAGCTACTAATAGATGGTTACTGCATAAAGAATCCATTTGTATGTTTTATCTAGTTCATTCTCATTGTGTACTGAGATGTTTGCCATTCTGTTTTTTGTGTTCAATGACCAGGTACTCTGAATTAAAAATCAGCAAGCTAGCCCCACTACTGTACTTAATTATATTATAATCCGATAAAAGGGATAGTTAAAAATAATATAGCCGACTTATACTTGATTAATTCCTGTCATAGTTTCTGTTACTGTCATGTTAAAGAGTTTCTGAATGTCAATACTCAAATGGCAACATATACCATGTTTTATTGATAGAGGTCAATCAAGTCATATATGGGAAGAATACAATTGTTGAAATAAAATAATCAATTTTATTGATATTACAATTGGGAAATTACAATCCTGATATGATTACAACTGAGATACATATGGCAATTGCTCTGTTACATCCTAGTATGATTACAACTAATATAAAAACATTGAACTAAAGGAATATTACAAGTGGAAGAAGAAGAAAAATCCTAGATCTCTCTCATCATGTATTGAAAATTTACATATAATCAGCTTTTGCAACAATAATAGTTGCTGCCTTGTTATAAGCTACAATGAATAGTTGCTCCATCATTTTCCAAGCTTTAATATTGAAGTACGAATCTGTCCTGCTAGTTCTGTGGTTCACTAGTTGTTGGGCATTCAGTTGATTATATATCAGAAACGGTTCCATGAAGAGGATGGGCTAGTACACATCACTTATGACAGAAACAGACACGTTTGCAGTGGCTACATTGGTGTTGTTTGGCAGTGGTTTTCACCTCTCAATGGTCACCTCTAAATGGCCAGCACCAGTGAATTTTCAGTAGTTTTCATCCATTTACTGATAGTAGAGATATTACCAAATTCTCTAGGTCCATCCACAGATTGAAAATAATCTGCACACTTAACCACCTATAAAAAGAGTTATGAAAAAAAGAACAGAGAGTATATTAAAATGTATATATACATTGATTGTAGAGGCTAAGTAAGCAAGCAAAAAAAGAGTCAATGCGTGATTGTATATTAAAATGTATATATACATTGATTGTGCGCTATCTAGACTCTTGCTATGTTTTTGTGGGATAGGGATTTGCTGTGTATTTGAGCAATTAATATATAGTCACAACTAATTAGAACTATATATAAATGCTTTCCGTGGACCTTCACTAAGAGTCCAAGACTGCATAATGAAAACATGATAGTACTTGGGACTCTGTTGTTTACCTTCGGAGCAGAAATATTTGCATTGAACCTGCAAGTGCGCAAACTCTTGGGGGAAACGATTACTGAACCTGCAAGTGCGTAGTTAAAAACGAGAATGATGAAGAAAAAAAAAACATCATAATTTTACTATTATTCCTAAACACAAATCAAACTCATTAATTAATATTTAATTCATAATGAATGATAACTGTTAATTGATAAAAATAACGCATAAATATAGTTGTAAACAAAATATGGTATAAGTATAACCTCCCCGTATCAATTTTCAGAAAATCAAAATTTTCTTATATCAAACAAGACTGACGGTAAAACAATATCAGAAGACCTGTACAGTGGAAGCCCACGTATTAACATGAACTCAAATTGAGCAGATACAAAAGGCACCGCTCAAAAAGATAAGAAATTCTCAGTTTCAAACCTATTGCTTATGAAAACAATCAATATGATTGGGAAACGATTACTGAACCTGCAAGTGCGCAAACTCATGGGCGATCCTGCGAGGAGTGTGGAACTTCTCCTTCAACAAGGAGAGCGCTTTGATGCAGTACTTGACCTGATCCGAAGTGAGGGGGATTCGAGTCGGGTAATCGGAGAAGAAATTCAATTTCTCGCGAAACAACACTGCAAACCAAACCAATGCAGATAGTAGCAAATCTGCAATTATCATATTAAAAATAGTCATACTGCAAAGAGAGAGATAAAAAAATTACAAAGAAATAGGGAAAAAGATAGGTAATTAGCGCAATTGAGAATTGAAAGAGGAAGAGATACGTCTTTGCGTCGTAGGGGAGGAGAGAATAGGGTGGAGTCTGAGAGAGAGGGGGGGTGGAGTGAGAGAGAGAAAAGTGTAAATGGGTTTTATTTATGTTTTGAATATTAACCGTTAGATGAGATTCTAATCCAACGATAATGAGTGGGGTAGGCAAAGGTAGGTAATTAGGGGGTAGGCACAATAACCTATCCCTTTATTATGTTTCTAAGTAGAATATAGTTTCTGGAATTATTTAATTTCTGCGAATGTATTAGGTTAATGTGGAGGGTCAAGAAGATTTCTCCAACAAGATTTTCTAGTTAATTTTTTTTCTCAATTTATTATTATCATTGATTTTTTTCTCAATTTATTATTAGTGTAGTGAATTCAATAATTTTTGAAATCCTTAGGAACTGAAGTTAATTTAGGTAACTATAAATCCAAATTCACAAAAATAATATATTACTCGGATAAAATCTTGTTCTCATCAAAAGTATTAAAATCAGGCAAATATTATCTACTAAAAAAAATAAAAAATCAGGCAAGTATTAATAAAATATTAAAAAAGATAATCAATTATATTCAATCAATTATGGAAAGATATTATTAAAAAAAAACTTTATCAAAATAATAAAATCAAAAATTTAAATTAAACAAGTATTAATAAAATCAAATCAAATCTCATTATCAAATCTATCATTAAAGTTGAGCCTATATTTCCCGTATTATCCCTCAAGTGTGACATTTTTCCCCATTGAAAGAGGATTTCCCCATTCATTCAGATTCAGGGGCATGTCGTCATCTTTAATTTCCAAAAAAAAGCTTCTGAATCTTTCATTAATGTTCCCAAATCTTGCTCCAAAAAAAAAGCTTCCAAATCTTTCATGCGATGTAGTAACTTTCCAGATTGTATTTTTTATTTTTTGTCTTAAAAAAAACTACAGTGCCCGAAATATTAGATTTATTCAAATCATATCTTTCCTTTTTTTTTACAAAATCATATCTTTTCAAGAATAGAAATCAAGAATTTCAATTTTCAAGAAACGAAATCAGGAATTAACGTTGAGCCTATACATATATAAGCACAGTACGATGCTGGTTACTTCACTTTCATCACACAACTCACCTAAATCACACTGCAATTGCAATTGCAATGGCTTCCTTCTCCCTTTCCTTTCTCTATGCCTTCCTTTATGCCATCCTTCATGCCATCCTTCATGCCATCCTTCCTGTCCAAGGATCCGACATCCACAACCACAACACAATTCCTGTCCAAGGATCCGACATCGACAACCATGACGACAACCATGACGACGACAACCACAACACAAGCACAGATAGCATCATCCGTATGTCAGATAACAGAATCTGTGAGAGGAAGAACATGTTCGATGAAGGTGCATTGTGTGTTGGTTCTTCTGACAATTGGCTCATGTTCCTAGGCAGGGATGGTTACCCTTTTCTTCTTCAACCCTCCTCTGATTATATCATTCGGTTGCCACAATTTCCCCATACATTCTTGGCCCCCAACATCACACATTCCTCTTTTGCCTTAAGGAAAACTTTTGTAAACAAGTTTGTGTTCATGGGCTCTGCCTCTCCTTCTCACTACTTTCTTGCCATATTGTATGGATACCAAGGTAAGATTGCTTTATGTGTTGCTGACTCGTGGGTGGAACTCTCTGATGCAAAGGGCTGTTATTGTGACATTGTGTTCATCAACGGTTATCTTTATGCTTTGGCAACTGACGGTTCCGTTGAAGGATGGGATGTTTGTCACAAAACTCCATCAAAGGACTTGGATGCAAAGCCAGCCATTGAGAAAGATGAGGAAGAATGCAAAGAATTTCCAAGAGATAAGTTTTCCACACAGCTATACTTGGTGATATCAAAGGGAGAGTTTCTGTTGGTGAAGAGGTATATTGGGAATTTTGCGGACGCTGATGGGGTGGTAGTAGATGAATCATACACTTTGTCATCACTTGGTGACACACCTTGCCCTTACGGAACAAAGCATTTTACTGTGTATGCACTTGACTTTGGAAAGATCAAGTGGGAAAAGAAGAGGATCTTACTCGATCAAGCTCTATTTGTCGGCACCAATGAATCACCAACGAGTCTAAATCAGTGCCTGCGGCTTTATCAGGATGCCAAGCAAACTCCATTTATTTCACGGATGATAGGTTGGAAGAGATGGATTTGGGTTGGTCTTACGGTGGTCACGATTGGGGTATTTTTAGTCTTACGGTGGCTTCATCAGGATCGCATTAATCCACCTCCTATTTGGCTTGTTCCAACATGAGAGGTGGTTCTAGCTATGTAATAGTTTTAGGCTAATTCAATTGGGATGTAATTTCTATTTTCTTCCTAGTTCCTTATCTTGTAGTGTCAATTCTTTTTTCTGTGTCAAATGCTATTTCTAGTTTCTAATGAATACAAATTAGTTTCCAATCTATTTTAATTTTGTGGTCATCATTATAATAAAATACTGACTAGACCGTTTGGAATTTGGCTAATGCATCATTGTGCAAGGGGTTTTCATTTTATCCTTTAACATAACACAACAAATTTTCCTACACGCACAACATTTTGTGGGGCCCACACATTTTAAAACAAAAAAAAATATGGCACGCAAAACGAATCTCTATAACATTACAGAATCACTTTTCCTACAACATAATAAACATAAAACCCTTGTGCAACATAACCATTAAAGTCAATTCATGGCGCAAAACTAGTTTGAAAACGGATAAATCAATTTGTTATAATTTTTCTGTTCACAAAATGTCAGAGGTGGAACTGGAATTGAGCACTCTTTGTACCAAACATCTTTTATTATATATTTTTAACTTTTGAGGTTTTACGTTGAACAAATCCAGGATTGAAAATTCCCTTTTGGGTTAAGTAGCCATAAGATCACGTATTTAGATTCTGATTCCCCCATGCCCCCCTAAAAGGTTGTCCTAGAATATCTCTTTCTCTGTTGTGTGTATGAGCAGTTGCTTGCATTCATAGAATAACTTCTTTCTTTCTTGCTTTTTTATCTTTTTGATTTCTCTGTTTCTTCTTATCTCTCCTGCATTCTTATCTTATTGGCTTCTCTACTGTGATTGAATACATTTGAGTTTTTCTCAAGTGGGTTTTCCATAAAAAGGTTATCGCTTAGCACAAGTTAAGATTTTTGTGGGTTCATAATATCACTTGCTAGGGCGTATGTAGCTGCATATTGTATTTTCTAAATGTATGATTTATTGCTAGTTTCGTTTCCTGGGCTGTGCAACAATTTATTATTATAGTGGTGAATTA
>JAVKPL010001198.1:0-16177 GCA_032173675.1 Gastrolobium villosum | reverse complement strand
CTTATCTAATCTAAAACAATATTAAATAAATATAGCTAATATCGTTCATTTCACTGTTCAGTCAGTCTAGCAATACTCTTAAGCATTTGAATCTTACTACTCTCATATCGTCAATAGCTACTGCCTACTCAATCTCACTTCAAAATTAACCACAAATGACTAACTTTAACTTCCAAAATTTCATAATATTTCTAGTTTTCTAAGTCCACAATCATCAAACGCGATCTGGTTTTTATGATGATTTGAAGTTCAATAGGTTGAAATTAATAAAAACAAAATCAAATCAATCACTAATTATGAACAACTTATACTGTATGGAAACTACTAACGTTAGCTTAGAATATAATATATTATAAGATTTGAGCAAAAAATTAATCAATCCAACTTACAAGCTCACTTTTACTTCATTGAGAAAACGCAAATTCCAGTTTCTCGTACCTGTTAGGAGCAGCGAAGGCAGCACGAATCCTGCGAGAAACTTTCCCATTGGATTCGGAGGCAACACGAGGCGATCACATCAAGATTCAAATCAATCAGCTCGTGAGAGATTCAATCCTTTTTTTTTTCCTGAAATGAGTTCTTAGAATCGCGAAGAAAGTACTTTCCGGCGCAGAGAGAAGAATTCGCCGGAAACTACCACCAACTCGCGAAAATCAAAATATTTGGTTTCACGGCTTTTCTCTTTTTCGCTCTCTACAGTTTTCAGTTTGAGCCCCTGTTTAGGTAAAAGCCTAATACAACAAAGAGAACTCCGTTAATTAAAGGTTTTCTAAACTTGCGGAGAATAATCGAATCAAAAGTTTCTCCACAATTTCTTCAAGCTTTTTTTTTGGATTTATTATATATTATTTCATTTTTAGATGTTGCATCGGAAGAAACGTAAACAGATTTTGCCGAAAAGTTGTAGATATTTAAATAAAGAGTTTATCATCTATCATTTAAACATGATCAGAACAAATTTCCTACACATGCAATGCAACTTTTTGTGGAGCTCGCAGCATAAAAATTCTGTAAAACGAATCTCTATAACATAACACATCCACTCTTCCTCTGTAACATGATTCTTATAAAACTCTTAAATAAATAAATATATATATCTGTTTTGTCCAATTGGGAATTTTCTTTTTAAATAAATAAAATAAAATTTTCGTTGCTTTCCATTCTCGGGCTTCGGAATCATGTCGCTTGTGCCTGACGCTGGCTCATATGGCACAGCACATTTAGTTGCGGGGTTCATTTGGGACATTTTGATCTGGGGCCATTCATTTTTAAGAAAACATAACTTGCTCAACAAAATTTAACAATTTGCCTTTTGACGTGCTGAAGAGAACACCGAATATTCCATATGCGTTCGGAGTGAAACCACCAGTCGTCTACCACTTTACAAACGGGCCTCGAGATGGTAAAATAGATTGAATTCCACAGATCAATGCCAAAGTAGGAGGAACACTAACAAAGTGTCACAGTTAGCAAAAAAGAATTACTCACGTAAACAATAAATTTTACCAAAATGATCCGTGGCATATTTTGTTATATTATATAGTGAAATATGTGTGCAAATAATTCACTACACAGTGTAGCAAAATATGCCACATCAGAATTGCACAGAATCAAAAATGTCACGTGTCAAATAGGGATAATTTCACTATACTATGTCACGAAATTCGGCCAGTTTGACACGTGGCATTTTCGGTTCTGACGTGGCATATTTCGTTACACTGTGTAGCGAATTATTTACACACATATTTCGCTACATAGTGTAGTGAAATATGTCACGTGACATTCTGGCAAAATTTACTGTTAATGTGGCAGTCTGGTAATTTTTATTTTTTTTTCCAACAGTGGCAAAATGATCACTATTCCAAAATAGGACGGGTTAAATTATATATTTTAACTCATTAACCCGAATAATTCACTCGGAGCATGTTAAAATATAGGAAAATATTTTTCTTATGACATATGAGATAGTTGTCTTATGTCACACTCATAGAATCTTGTATCCATTTTTTCTTTTCTTTTTTATTTTTTTAAATTTGTAGGCCCCATAATTTTATTTTACCAACATAAGATACCTATCTTATGTGACATGAGATTAATAACTCCCAAAATATATTATAGAGAGGGCAGGGGCTGGTTAACTTGCATGTAATTTTTTTAAAATATATATGTAAAGAACTAATTCAACCCAAAAGCTTAAGCTGTTAAGTGAGGCTACATTAATGGTCAACACGCCCCCTCACACAAGAGCCCACTTGGCTTGAAGGGTGGATAATACACAGGCCCACCTACCTGTGCGAACAAAGAAATCTTATATTATAAAGGAATTCCATTTTGTGGAAACCTTGCTGATGTGTCAATATGTGGTTCAATCTGAGTGGTGTGTTCACACTATAATTTTTTAAAAAAAAAGTTTCCTAAAATGGTAAATCGCAGAATAAATAAAATTTAAAAATAAAATGATTTTTCAAAAGCAAATCAATGGACAAGGATTTGTTACTTTAAAACAATGGTCAGGATTGCTTCTGGGTGTTGGTGGCAGACAACTCAATAAATAGTTTTAAATGCTCTTACAATTTCAAGATTTCAAAATTTGAAATTTAAAAAATATTTCTTTAATTTTGAATCGCGTAATGATGACCTTCTTTAGGGTTTAGGGGTGTTGAGTAAGTAAATAAATACATTTCCAAGTATTCAAAAACCATTAGAATCCGTTTACGTATTTGTTCCTTCCTCTTAGATTATCTCTTCTTCATTTTGCCGCTGCAGCTGCCTAAACGCGTTCTTCTTCAACATTTTCTTTCGTTCCTCTGATATTTTCTCTTCTTTATTTTGCTGTTGCTGCTGCCTGATACGCGTTCTTCTTCAACATCCGTTATTGCTTCTCTGATTTTTCTTCTTACAAAAATAATGTTTTCAAAATATGATTTTCTGAAGGATGTTAATAATGCCAAGGAGGACTGGAGGATAAGGTGGTTCGGGCTTGGAAAGTTCCCAACTTTCAGCGTAAAAATTTGGAGGACAATCTTGAAATGCTTTTATTGGATGAACAGGTTGTGTTCTGTGTTTTAAATATCTTCCATCTTTGTTTTGATCTTTTCAAGTAACATTGTTGACATAACTTCGCACCATTCTTTTATAGGGTGGTAGGATCCACGCCACTGTCAAAGGTACCTTGCAGGTGCGGAATAAAATCAACGAAGGAGAGTGCTATTTTATAAAAAAAAAAATGGAGTTGGATTCAATAGCGATGTGTTCAGGCCAACCAAGCATCAGTATCGTTTGTCTTTCAACTTGAGGACTGATGTGAAATCGATAGTTGTTTCTGATATTTGGGCAAGTGATTTTGATTTTGTTGATTATAACATCATTGAAAAAGAAACATCTGACTCCCCCTATTTAGTCGGTAATAGTTTCTTCCTTACTGTTATCCATTTTACCGTAGTCTTTGCGGGTTTTCTTTTTCCCATAGTCTTTCCTGCCTTTTATTTTTTTGGAACTAATTGGTTTATTCAGTATCATGAATATCCCATTCTCTTTAAACTCATTGCGCTAATAGTTTTGTGTTTTCAGGGTTTTGTGACGAGTGCATTTGTTCTGTATTTTTTTTTAGCCGTGCTTTAATTTTTTTCCTCAAACTAATTTATGCTTTTTTTTTAGACGTCATTGGTTTAATCTCAGGAATTGGGGAAGTTTGTGATCGTGTGGTTTCTGGTAGGAAGACAAAAATAGTGGTGTTGGAGCTTGACGACCGAAGGTACTAACAAGTATTTATTGTAATGATACTTTTTGGTCCAACTCGCTTAGTTAATATTCTAAGCGTATTAACGTTGTGCTTGCTGCAACACACGTGTAGGGGTCATAAGCTGGAGTGCACTTTGTGGGAGCATTATGTGGATGAGGTGCAAACTTTTTTGGCAAACAACGATGATCCACATAACGTCCTGATAGTCCAACTGGGAAGGATTAAATGTTTTAGAGGTATGTTTTTTTCCAAAGAACGTTGTTTTAATATTTTGTTTTATAATCTGTTTTTGTGCATGTTATTTTAATTCATTTTTCGTATGTATTCAAAATTTATATGATCTTTTTAACTCAATAGGTAAGGTCGGGATAACAAATACAAAATATACAACAAGGATTGTAATGGATTCAAAACTGAAAGAGATTATTGAGTTCAAAAAATGGTGTGTTCCTTATTTTTCGGCTGATTTAACTTTCATATTTTTGTTTATTTTTTAATTATTAATTTTTGTGTTATAGTCTCTCGACCGATGGTGTGGAAAGTAGTATGAGGATGACTCAATTTTCTACTCAGTCATCCTATTCTTTCGAAAATGATTTCCTTAGGGAGACTGAAAAAAGTCTATCAGTGATGTTAAACTTTGTGTTGAGGTAAATGTTCAATTTTTTTTATTACTTTACTTTAGTTCTGTCAATTCTGTATTCATAATGTTTCCTGTTAAACTGTGATTGCTTTAATTAAGGTAACTACATGCATCACATACGGGACTATAAAAACAATTGAGAGCAAATACAACTGGTGGTACAAATCATGCAAAAAATGTCCATTCTCCGTTTGTGAGGATTTTGAAAAGTGGTATTGTAAGAACTGCCAAAAACATTGGGAAGATTATTATCCGAGGTAAAATATTCTACTTAGTTTATTATCCGTTTCATTCATGTACGTTGCTGATATACAATTTTGCAAAAAAAAAAAAAAAAAAAATATTTAGTGTTCAAGTCAGAGTTGTAGATAACACAGATTATGCATCCTTTATTCTGTTTGATCGCGACTGTGTGACTTTGTTGGGAATGAGTGCAGTTGAATTGTGCGAGCTGCAATTCAAGAGGGTTTGTTTTTTAATTGCTGTTTTATAGTTATTAAATATTATTGTTATTTGTATTATTGAGGGACAGGTCATTGTCTTGTAACTGTAGATATAAATAGATCTGTTAGATATAACTCTCATTTTTAAGTTTTGTTTTTTCAGTTTTATAATGAATTACTTTTTTCTCTCACTTACTTTGCTCTTCTGCATGCTCTCTCTTCGATTGTAATATGGTATCAGTTGAAAGTTGATTTTCTGTTTCGTCTACTCTTCCGTTTCCTTTTGCTGTGTTTGGGTTTCTCTTCTTCATACCCATGGCGACTGAATCGATTTCTCCACTCACCGACGCGATTCCTTCCACCGGTGCAACGATTCCGTCAATGAATGTTCGTTCTGAGGTCGAGAATCCATCGTCCCCTTACTTCCTTCATCATTCCGACAACCCAGGGCTTGTCCTAGTTTCGCAATTGCTCACTGGTGACAATTATAACTCTTGGAGTCGTGCTATGAAGATCGCTCTTTCTGTGAAGAACAAATTGGGATTTATTGATGGTTCAATCCCTAAACCTAGTGGAAACGATGCTGTGCTTTTGGCTTACTGGACCAGGAACAACGACATCGTTATTTCGTGGATCTTGAATTCTGTCTCAAAGGAGATTTCGGGAAGTATTTTGTACTCTGAATCTGCTCTGGAAATATGGATCGATCTTCAAGACCGTTTTCAACAGAGCAATGGACCACGGATCTTCCAGCTTCGTCGCGATCTGATCAATTTGGCTCAAGATCAGATCTCTGTAAGTGTCTACTTCACTAAACTCAAGTCTATTTGGGAAGAACTTGGTAATTTTCGCCCTTCTTGCAACTGTGGGAAGTGTACCTGTGGCGGTGTTCGTAATCTTGCATCGTACTATCAAATGGAGTACACCATGGCTTTTCTCATGGGCCTCAATGACTCATTTGCTCAAGTTCGTGCACAAATTCTCCTCAGTGATCCTCTTCCACCTATCAACAAGGTTTTCTCCTTGGTGACTCAAGAGGAAAGACAACGGCAAGTTGGTTCTTCATCTGTGTCCTACTCCAATCCGGCAGCCACTATGGCTTTTGCTGTGAAATCAGATGTTCCTCCTAAAGGACAACGTAAAGAACGTCCTTTATGTACTCATTGCAAGCTTCTAGGTCACACTGTAGATCGTTGTTATAAGCTCCATGGATATCCACCAGGATATAAGCCCAAACCCAAGGTGCCTGGAGGAAAGAATAATGTTGTCTCCGTGAATCAAGTCTCCACCAACTCTGTGGATGCCTTTCTCCATGGATTAGATCCTACAAAATGTTCTCAACTTATGCAGCTCTTGTCTACACATATGGAAAGCACAGTTACACTTCCCAATTCCCTTGCTGCTTCTACATCCTCTAACTCAGGTACTTTGCTTTCCACATCCTTCTCAAGTGGTATTATAGATCCACGTTTATGGATTGTTGATTCTGGTGCTTCACACCACATATGTGCATATCCTCATTGCTTTATATCCATGCGTCCAACACATGGTTCCAGGCTCACTTTACCTGATGACACGACTGTAGAAGTACTCGTAATTGGTGATGTTCAGCTTACCTCACATGTACTGCTTAAAGATGTGTTCTTTGTTCCATCTTTTCGGTTCAATCTTTTATCTGTCAGTGCAATCACTTCAGATTTAAGACTCATGCTCACTTTTCTACCTACATCATTTGTCATTCAGGACATTATCAGCCAGAAGATGATTGGCAAGGGTGACAGATTTGAAGGACTATACATATTTGACTCTACTTGTAATGATTCTGTTTCTTGTTTTGCTCTTGTAAATTCTGTTTCCATAGATACATGGCATAACAGACTTGGCCACTTGTCACATAGATGCCTTTCTCATATGAAACAGTCATTGAAATGTATTGATTCCTTTTCCAATAATAAAACACCTTGTTCAATTTGCCCACTTGCAAAACAGAGACTTTTGCCTTTCTTTTCACACAATAATTTGTCTCAATGTTCATTTGATTTGATTCACATTGATGTTTGGGGACCGTTGCATACTTCTTCATATTCTGGTTTTAGATATTTCCTCACTTTGGTGGATGATGCTACCCGATTTACATGGGTTTATTTACTCAAGAACAAATCAGATGCCATCTCCATATTTCCAAAGTTCTATACCATGGTGCTCACACAATTTGGGAAGCCTATTAAAGCTATTAGATCTGATAATGCTAAAGAACTAGCTTATCATGATTTCTGCCAGGATCATGGAGTTTTACATCAGTTATCTTGTGTAGAGACTCCTCAACAAAACTCAGTTGTGGAGCGCAAACATCAACACATTTTGAATGTGGCACGTGCTCTATACTTTCAATCCAGGCTTCCTCTATCATTTTGGTCAGATTTTGTTTCTACAGCAGTATTTCTTATTAATAGGACTGCTTCTGCACTTCTCAAATACAAATCTCCATATTCACTTCTTTTTAGTAAGGATGTTGATTACTCCTTTTTACGTGTATTTGGTTGTTTGACTTTTGCATCCACTTTAGCAGCACACAGGTCGAAGTTCCAGCCAAGAGCTCGGAGATGTATTTTCATAGGCTACCCTCCTGCTATGAAAGCCTACAAGTTATTTGATTTGGACAAGAGGCAAGTCTTCATTTCTCGTGATGCTGTGTTTCATGAAGACATTTTTCCTTATCATGATTCTTCTCATTCATTAGTGGAGGATCCATTTCCCACTTTGGTTCTTCCACACAGCAGTCTTACTCATACTTTGGTGGATCCAAGCCCATGTTTACAAGATGGCACCCCTCATGAGACAGTTTGCTCAGCACCTCCTACTTCTAACACTTCCAAAAATGAAGTGGATTTGTCTAATCAACAGAATTCGGTCCCAACAGCTGTAGATACAGATACAGCTTCACTTCAGCAGCCTAGGAGATCTACAAGAGTGTCTAAGCCTCTAACATACCTACGTGACTTTCATTGCAATCTTATTACTGGTTGCATTCCAAGTGCAGATTTGGTTTCCTATCCATTATCCTCAGTCATCACATATGATTCTTTATCTCCTTCACATAAACATTATGCTCTCAGCATATCTTCTCACCATGAGCCACAGTTTTATCATGAAGCTGTTCAATTTTCACATTGGCGTGCAGCTATGCAAGATGAACTTTCAGCTATGGAAGCTAACAACACTTGGTCTATTGTTCCCCTCCCTCCTGGCAAACATGCAATTGGATGTAAATGGGTTTATAAAGTCAAGTTTAAAGCTGATGGCTCCGTTGAAAGGCACAAGGCACGGCTTGTGGCAAAGGGCTACACACAACAAGAAGGAGTGGATTATATTGATACATTTTCTCCCGTTGCAAAGCTGGTCACTGTTAAAACTTTGCTTGCGGTTGCTGCTTCACAAAGTTGGCATCTTCATCAACTTGATGTCAACAATGCTTTTTTAAATGGAGATCTTTTTGAAGAAGTTTATATGCAACTTCCCCTTGGTTACAAATATGGACAGTTTACCACAGGATCTAAGGCTGTTTGCAAACTGCATAAAGCCATTTATGGTTTAAAACAAGCCTCTAGGCAATGGCATTCTAAGTTTTCCACTGTCCTTATCTCTCATGGGTTCACACAATCCAAGTCAGATTATTCTCTATTCACCAAAGGTTCAGGTGACAATTTTCTTGCTCTTTTGGTGTATGTAGATGATATAATTTTAGCCAGTCCTTCTTCTAACAACATCTTGGCTATCAAGTCTTTTCTGCAAACTCAGTTTAAACTTAAAGACTTGGGATGTCTTAATTATTTTTTAGGGCTAGAAATAGCTCGTTCAAAGAAGGGGATAGTTCTCTCTCAACATCATTATGCTTTGCAATTATTAGAAGAGACTGGCTTCCTTGCTGCCAAGCCTGCCACTGTTCCTATGGATTCCAAGCTGGTGCTAAATAGTTTAGATGGTGATCCTTTGCCAGATGCTTCACAGTATAGAAGGTTGATTGGGAAGCTATTATATTTGACTCTATCCAGACCTGACATCACATATGCGGTTCATAAATTGAGTCAGTTTGTTTCTCAACCTCGTACTCCTCATTTAAATGCAGTTCATCAGCTTCTCAGATATATCAAAGCTCATCCAGGTCAGGGATTATTATTTCCTGCTTCATCATCATTTCAGTTGAAAGCTTTTAGTGATGCTGATTGGGGAGCATGTCATGATTCTAGAAGATCAGTGACTGGTTTTTGTATTTTCCTTGGTGACTCCCTGATTTCTTGGCGTGCTGAGAAGCAAACCACTGTTTCAAGAAGTTCCGCTGAAGCTGAATATAGGGCCATGGCTGCCACGGCTGCTGAAGTATGCTGGCTCTCACAGTTACTAAATGATCTTGGTTTCAACCATACTTCTCCAGCCTTAATGTTTTGTGATAATCAAGCGGCTGTGCACATTGCTTCTAATCCTATTTTTCATGAGAGAACAAAACACATCGAGATTGATTGTCATTTTGTTCGGGAACAAGTTACTTCCGGGCGTATCAGATTAATGCCCATACGGTCTCATAATCAACTTGCAGACTTGTTTACTAAAGCTTTGCCTGCTTCTCTTCTTTTTCCTCTTTTGTCCAAGATGGCAATGTTAGATATCCACTGTCCATCTTGAGAGGGAGTATTAAATATTATTGTTATTTGTATTATTGAGGGACAGGTCATTGTCTTGTAACTGTAGATATAAATAGGTCTGTTAGATATAACTCTCATTTTTAAGTTTTGTTTTTTCAGTTTTATAATGAATTACTTTTTTCTCTCACTTACTTTACTCTTCTGCATACTCTCTCTTCGGTTGTAATAATAGTTAACATGTATTTTTTTACAGTATGTCCTCTCTGTTTAAACTGTATATGTTTTGTTCTTTTATTTTATCGGTATAATTTCTTTTCACTTCTCAATTTTTTTAGGGTGCCGATTTGGATCAGTTCCCAAATGAGTTAAATGTTCTAAATGAAAAGCCAATGTTGTTCAAGATAAATGTGAAGCAAAAGGATTTGAACTCATATAGTGAGCCCAAATATCAAGTTTCTAAAATTTGTATCAGCGAAGACATAATCTCAACGTTCATTAAGTCTCTCATAGATCCAAATGTATGTTGCTTATATATTTCTTTTACATAAACATTTTTCTTAATCGATTTAATTACTGTTGTTATTTGTTGTATAACTCAGGATGAAGCAAATTTCGATAGTGCACGCGAAAATGAAGTTATTTCGTCAGAAGTAGAAAAGGCAGCGGTGAGCTATGAAATCGATTTATATTCATGACACGAAAAATATTTAAATACATATTTGACATACCGACTTTTATTTTGAAAAAAAAAGGATGTTGAGAGTCAGTCCTATGATAGTGCTGACGTTGGTGATGTCTCTCTGATGATGTTGACACCTGTGCTCAATTCTCTTGATTCCATTGATGGAGAATTTAGATATTCAGCTGTTCGGACGACGAAGAAAATAAAGCTTGAGAAGGAGTTACGTATTTTAAAATATTTTATTTTATTTTAAATTCAGTGGTGTTTGTGTGTATTTATTCTTTCTCGAATTGAAAGCATTGATAATTTATTTTTTGGTTTATTTTTTTCAATAGATTTGATGCAGAAGGAGATGAGAGTACGCTGTAGATTGGGCTACTGTGACTGAAGATTGTTATTTTGCATCTTGAGACATGATGTTTAGCTGTGCAAAAAGTTGCATTGACATTTTTCAAAACTGTAGTTGCATCTTTACGTGTTTAAATCTTTTTTTAACTGAAGTTTATTAAATGTCCAAGTTTGTGATGTTTTGCTATGTTGAGTTCAACAAGAACAAAATGTTATGTGGAGTTTATTAATGTATTCATTTGCGCTTTTCTGTGGAAGAAGAAAAAAAGGCATTTAATTATACATTGGATATAATTCACTGTAATTCAATTATTATTTTTATTTCCAAACAACCATTTTATCCGTACTCATCTTAACATCACAAGCTAAGAAATTTAACTTTAATTTTATTCACTTTATTAACTTAATATTACTTTGTTTACATATTTGTTAATTTTTTAACTTATGTTGACAGTAGGTTCTAAACATTTTGTTCATTATAGATATTATAACTTTTGTTCATTATTTAAAATTTTTTAAATTTGAAACTTTTATTAACCTCTTGATTCAGTGGAGTCAAGGTATTCGTCATTTGTTATTAACAAATATTACGGTTTTAAAAAATGTAAACCTCATTTATAACTACTAAATCACTTTTTTGTCGTTATCTTTGTTTTCAAAATTTTTAGAAATTTTTTTGTTGATCATGTAATGTAATCGTTTTTTATTTTAACCTTTTATGCAATTTAATTTAAAACTTTACGTTTCTTGAAAAAAAAAAAATTAATTGTTATTGAGCATGTGATGTTCGAGATAAATTACATTTTCACGTGGAAAAAATATATTTCTATTTGCTCGATAAAATAAGTCTAAATCTGTTTCCAAAAAAAAAAAAATAAGTCTAAATCAAATTTTTTTTAAAAAAAATAATAAAATAAATTTCTATTAAAAAATGTAATTTAACTAATGCATTAACTTTAAAATACTTTTGTAACTACTAAAAACTTCTAAAATTGCTGTATAAAATCTAATCAACAAAATCTATATGTTTCTCAAATTATTCACATGTAACTCAAGTTAAATATATGATTTTTTATTTCCTGTTTTGTGAAAGATTAAAAAACAATTTACTCATAATGTTTTAGTGTGTTTTTTTAACTAATCAAAATATAAATGTTTATCAATTTATTCACATGCCTCTCAATTAATTCACCCAATTTTAAATGATTTTAAATGTAGCTTTTTAATTAAAATCAGTTTTTATTTTACGTATTCAAATTGGAATGTCAAAGGTATAGTTAACTCGATTGGTCTTTCGGAAAAAATGCACCTAATGTATGGGAAGTTGTTTCAGAGACATTATGATAACGCCATTTGAGGATTTGTGGTGAAGAAAATCATCCAATAACATTAAGACCTATGTAGCACCGATACGACACGTGACACGACACTCCGACACGTCAATCCTAAAAAATTATGAATTTCGACACGTTGGGACACGTTTTAATATTAAATAATATTTTTAATTTATATAGTGTATATTTCATTTAATATTTAATAATTTAAAAAAAATGAAACTAAATTAATAATACCCATCAACACGTTATAAAGATGGAAGCTTTAATAAAAAAAATAAAAACTGGGATGAGAGAGATATAATATCAGGTAGAGAGAACAAATCATATTAGAGAGAGATAAGAGAGAATGAGATACAACAAGAGTGTAATAAGAATTGACAATAATGATGTTGAGATGATCTCTTATCTACTTAAGGGAAAAAAGATAAAAAAATAAAATTGATATGATCAGGTGGAAGCTTTATTAATATATTTTAATTTAAAAAAATAAAAAAAGTTAAACAAAAAATAAAAAAATAAAAAAAATCACGAAAATACCATTTGACCGTGTCGGACACGGTCAAATTCGCATGTCGGAATGGTCAACGTGTCGGAAAAAGTCAACCGCGTGTCCGACACCATGTCGGAGCGTGTCGCCATGTCGGACCCGACTTTTCCTATTTTTACAAGTGTCCGTGCTTCCTAGATTAAGACCATCATGGTGCTGTCATTGAAAGAAGTTAGGAGTCTAAAACCTCATTCCTATCTCCGCACCAGATTATCACAACGGCCGTTTGTTCCAAAGCATGATTGTATCTTTTAATTTTTGGCCTCACTACGAGATTTGAACACTTATTTCTTCTACGACCTTCCACATTCCAATAAGCGTGCGCATCCAAATACAAGTGCGTCGTTTGACTTACCACGTTTTGCCAAAACATTAAAATGAAGAGTCGAGTTTCATCGTTTGCCGTTTGGTTGGTGTTCTGTCATTATAAATTGTCCACTTGCTACATTTTAATTCCCTACTTATCTGCCAAATACACTTTATCCAAGTATCTTCATACGTAAATTGTTCAATGGTTGATCCATCATCAATGAAGCGGATAAAGGTACAGAACATCAATGTCGAGTCTCTGGTATCTCTGCCATCGGATGTGCTGCTACTAATTTTCGGAAAGGTTGCTGCTTTTTCAGTGGAGGATATCACGAACGTCAAGTTTGTGTGCTCTGAATTTCATCGACTTGCTGAAACAAGCTATGTTTACGAACGTGTTTCGTTGTCCAAATTTGTTGTGGGGCCAATGGAATGGGTTACCAATGACAAGCCCTTTTTGCATCGAGTGAAGGTTATTAGTGGAGATGATACGCGCTTCGACCCACTGCTCGATTTGAAAAGAAGACGCCAAGTGTATTTCTTGCAGCGTTGTAGGGAAAGTGGCAATCCTGAAGTACTGTATCGTGAAGGATTGATCAATTACTTCCGAGAAACATCGACTGATGATGTGCAAGCAGTGGCCCTTGATGGAATTATTAATGCAGCGCTAAAAGGTCACCGAGATGCCAAGTACGCATGCAGCATCATAATGATGGCTGGTGTTGACGAAGATCGGAGGTCCATGGGCTTTGATTTTTTTCGCGCGTTGGATGATGCCAACATATTGAAACACTACAGACAAAGTGTCAGACATTTCATCAAGTCTTTGTGGGTGCGCAGGGAGATGGTTTTTGATGGAAACCCTATATGCAATTCTAGCTTATGTGAAACGTCATTTGTTGAAGATGAACCTGAGTTGTTGGAGATTGATGAGAATAGTAAAAAGCTTGAGAATAAGATGTGTCAGCGTTGCAAGGCGGATTTTGAGATCTTTTTTTTTTTGTATCGCAACTATCATCTAATTTGTATGTGTGAGGAGTCAGTCTTAGTTTTGTGTTTTTAATTTTCATCCATCTGAATCAGACTATGTTTATGATGTTAAGAGTTTAGCCTATATCTGTCTGTTTAGCTTATTTTCTGAGTTGCTGATTATGTTTTCTTATTTTCATTGTGATGTTATTACGTGGTTTGGAGTGTTTCTGTTAGATGAATGAATTTGTTTCTTCTGTTCATTTCCATTCCACGTTCTGAATATTTTAATTAATCATTTTTTATAGGCTCTACTTTTAAACGCTTGACTACACGATTTCTAACAGACAACCAGTTATAACACGTTCATCAATGGCGTTTTACATGATCATTACGGGTCTGCTTTTGAAAAAAAAGTAAACATACAACCAAATATAGCACACACAAAATGGAACAAAACTCATAGTTATTAAGCGATGAGTTACATTGTATTTTTTGGATACTTAATACTGATATTTTACTTTTATATTTTCTTAACATTTGTTCAGTTGAGATACAATCTTGAACACTTTGCTTTTAAAAACAAGATAACAGACAACCAAATGTAACGTAAAATAAACAAAAAAGACTGACTTTATTATATGTGACTGTTCGATATTTTAGATGCATTAGGATAACCAAATCATCATGTCATTAAAAGATTTTGTAGCGTTTGTATTAATGATGGAATAACCAAATCATCATGTCATTCTAATGCAACAGACGATTCGTATATTGTTTACCGCTCACATGACTGAAAAATACATAACTCGAAAAGTCTCACTCTTCATTTTTTTGGTTTCCCACTCATATGATGATTTGGTTTCATTACTTGATAAGTCTATAAACTGTCTTTTCATATTCCCACTGACAACGCATTTCTTGCATTTATGCATTTCTTCCAGCAAGGTATCGAGCTAAAAAAACATAAAAACCATATCATTTGAAGACCAAACTGCTAAAGATACGATATCAAAATGAACAAAGACGAAACAGAATTCCATACTCCTTCAAGGAAAAGAAGAAACAGAGTTCTGAGTGAATCATCTAGGTTGACCGGTAATTTGATTTCTATCCTTGCAACATACAATCAAACGAGATTTCACAACTAAAGAAAATTACTCATTAAATTTACTCATTACTGTGTAGAACATCTTTTGGCGTTTTCTCACACTACAGATGGCGGGTAATTTAATTTCGTCATATACATCATTCGCTTTTTGTTGGTTTTTAAAACATAACTGCAACACTTCTTTATTGAATTTTGTTATTGCAAAATTCATAAAACATGTAGAATTTCAAAGGAGAGGAATATACAGAATGATATGAGCTCCAACAAACAACCACTGCATGATATTAAAAACGGTTTGTTACTCTATTATACCACTTTGACATCTTTAGGAACGTTATACTATTGGATGTTTTATTTACTATTTTTTCGCTTTGTATTGTTCCCAGTTGCTACTACGCATAGCATGCCACATGGTTGTGATTATAATAAAATTATATCTAATTCCTAGAAGCCAAACGTTGTGGAATCGTTTCCTTTGAATGGTGCGTGCGAAGGCTTTCCTCAATCAACATCGATTATTTGTGTTCTTATCTAATTGACTTTGTCAATTCTTTTGTAGAAAATCTTACTCCAATTTTTGCCTCCACCAGTGCCATGTAAGATTATTTCTTGGGTTATCTCATTCAACAATGATTAACAATCCTTGATTTTTTAATATTTTTATACGTACAGCCTTTCTCAAATGAGCAGTAAACGGAGTGGATTTAGCTGCAAGAGGCGTTCTCTTTATGATATAACTAACAGTACGTTAAAAGAAATTAACTTCAATATCTGTTTATTTTTTTGTACACTATTTTCTTTTGTAAATACATTCTCCTGTTCAAATGAGTTTTATTATTATTTCAGCACTACCTTGCAAACTGCAATCCCTTCTCTTATTCAACTCCTAACTTTATTTAAATCACTATCCTTAGGAAAGTTTGCATTATATTGTTGGCATCTCATTTACATTTTCGGTATTTTGTAGAAAATCTATCTCCATTGACTCCCTCATCCGTTGGCAGGTAATTGATGTCTGTTGTTTGATTGTTTAGATGTCATATACTTCGAGTTTTTATAACTACTTCATATGTTGTATAATATATTTTTTTAAAACTGATAAGTATTTACGCAAACATGAACCAGTCGATATCCAATATTTCTTCCTCGATTGCAAGAGTCTGTCTTCATTCTCCTCCCACACAAGGTAATATTCTCAATAAGTTACCATTTTCTACAACAAATGTTATTTAATTTTTTAAAAAATATAATGTAAAAATTATATTGGTTGCCGTATTTTTTATTTTTTTGTTCTTAGAAAGAAAAAATGCTAGCTCAAGGCGGAAAGGTATCATTGTCCAAAAGAAGACTTCTAAGCAATATACCAAAGATGCTTGACTTGAAGGGTAATTCGTTGTTGATTGATT
>JAVKPL010001197.1:0-162494 GCA_032173675.1 Gastrolobium villosum | reverse complement strand
TCTCACCTCCAGCTGCTCATTTCCCGGGCGCCAACTGAGCTATCATCATTTAGTTGGCACAAAAAAAATAGGGAAAAGTTCACCAATGCCTCCGTGGTTTACTCCAAAATTACTTATGTCCCTGTGATTCTTTTAATCACATATGCCCCTGTGGTTTGCAAAAGGGTATGGTTTTTATCACATACGTCCCTATGATTTTTTATTTTTTACAAAGCACATGGACACGTGTGATAAAAAAATCACATGACATAGATGATTATGAAGCAAACCACATGGATGGCATAGATGATTCTGAAACAAATCAAAGGCGCATTGGTGAACTTTTTCCAAAAAAATATTAATATAATTATAAAGCACACCTGGAAATGCAAGTTATAGAAGATCCTCCCTCCAAAGGTCTCAGAAGAAGAAGCATTTAGCATTACAAGGCCATCATTTTCTAAACACAGCAACATCTCAGATAGTGGAATCTTGTGGACCTTATAAGACGAAATCTCAATAGAAGCCTCACTATCATTGAGCCTACTTATTGAAACTACAAAATCAGAGTTGTAATGGGCTATCTTCCTTTTAGATTCTTCGCTGATCACAGCATTTCCTTGCTGAGAAATTTTCAATGAAATCTCTTTCTTTTTCCTAGCTAGTCCTTCCACTTCCTGCTGTAAATCTGGTATGTAATTTAGGACGCGTGAAATTGTTGCTGGAATGCTCAACTTCCTCTGCTGCATTGACATATATATATGTAAATGATATCTCTATTGATTATAATTTAAGCTCTTTTCTAAGTTTTACAAAAGGCCTACCCAGTTCAAATACCCACTTCGTAAGTGTCTGGGGAAGAAAATGCTCTAGGCAGCCTTTCCCTTGCTTTTTGCAGAGAGACTAATTCGAACCCGCGACCTGACACATCACGGCAAGCAAGCTTACCGCTGAGCCAAGCCGGCCCTTCAAATAATTAAAAGTAAGAAAAAATTAACAGTATAGAACTGATAATTAAAATGAACATGTCCAATGTTCAAACTTAATATGAATTATTATTATTATTCTAAATTTGAGAAAGTAATTTTATTCTTGAAAACACAAAGATTTGGTGGATAAAAAAATTCAACTTAAAAATGTCTCGAATTTCTCGAATAATCGATGAATTGAGGAAGAAATTTAAAATAAAAATGAAAATTAAGAGTCTAGGATTTAGAATATTTCCCTTGTAATAATTTTTCGGATATATAAGCATCCATGCTAATTGATCCAAGGGTAATCATTTTCTTATGTTGCTGGAAAAGAAAATCTTTTCTTTGCAAAAAAAAAAATTAATAATAATTATATACTACATATAGTACATAATTATACTATTAATTTTTTTTTTTTGTTTATCACCTCATACATTGTCAATTGATGTGGCGGAAAGAGAAAAAATAATTTTACCATTATAATTAAATACTACCCGTAATACATAATTATTTTTTTACGGGGGATAATTCTCTCCTGCATGTATGAGAAAAATTGGGAACAGTGACTAAAATGCCACTCTTCACCAACTTTTTTACCTAAATGCCATGCGAATAGCGTTATTTTCCAATCTGCTACGGGGGCAAGTTCGCTACCTGGTGTAGCGAACTCGGTTTGCTGACGTGTTACGTTTCTAGTGGACACCAATTTCGCTACACGGGATAGCGAACTTCATACTTTAAAAAAAAAAAAAACATGGTATTTGTTATCTTTTTTGGTGACGTGTAGCAAATTCGGCTTGCTGACTTGTCACACCGGATAGCGAACTTGCCCCGTGGCAGATTGGAAAATAACACTATTCATGTGACATTTAGGTAAAAAAATTGGTGAAGTGTGGTATTTTGGTCGGTGTTCCGAAAAATGGAACCCTTAGACTAATTAAGCTTTTAGAAACTATGCTGGTGACGGTGGATATCAATTCCTAATTTCTTGAAGTTGTTGCTTATAGAAATTCTTGACTAGCAATAACCAAATCCATGACAAATGAAGAGATATAGAGAGACAGTTAAGTACCATTTGATCTGCCATTGGAATAAGTGAACGAAGTGAAGAATATAAGGCATTGATCTTCTTGCGGCGATCACGTTCACTAGCATTGTGATCAAGCTTCTTGACCATAGTAGGGTCACTGCATATGGGTGATGAATGAGTAGTAGATCTTTTGATTTCAACAAGTGTCTGAGATGAAAACAACTGATGGTAAAATTGTTCATAGGCCTCAGTGTCTTTGTGGAAGTAGTTTTGGCTATTGCTTTTGGGCTCCTCAAAGGGCCATTCAATGGGTGAGAACATAGGAGGAGGGGATAATGCTAGCATGATGGGAAATAGTTTGATGTAGTTAACAAGTTGTTATGATGAGATGATAATCATTATTTGCATATACATATATATAGCCATCATCCTTTACGTAAAAATCCAATTTTTTTAATGTAGGTAATATAGATAATGGCTATTAAAAAACTGAATAAAGTATATGTTGTTTTCATCCCTTCTATTATACTTTTAAAATAATAAATTCTTCACGGTGAGACGTTAACATAAGTACTACAAAGTGTGTAAAGAATCTTTACAAAACGTTAAGATGTTAAATAAAAGCTTCTTGAATGGTTTATATTATTCTCTCATACACCATCTTACGCTATGATGTAAGGATACTGACACGACACGCCGACACGTTAATTCTAAAAAATGTCATATTTCGACACGTTGTGACACATTTTGATATTAAGTAATATTTTTAATATATATGATATAATTTATATTTAATACATATAACAGTCCATAATAAATTATATAACCAATCAAATGTTCAAATTTAATAACATATTCGTACTTGTTAATTTTTCATGTCAAATTTCATAACAAAAAAATTGATTTATAAATATTTTTTAATTTTTAGTTAATAAAATCAAATTAAGACTAAAAAAAAAAGTGTCCGAGCATGTCTGAGCGTTGACCGCGTGTCCGAAAAAATTGACTGCTTGTCGGAAAAACTTGTCGGAACGTGTCAGAGATTGATCACGTGTCCTAAAATGTTGATCACGTGTTGGACACGTGGCCGAGCGTGTCCGTGTCGGACACGTGTCCGACATGCATTATTCAAAAATTTGCATGAGTATGTGCTTTATAGATCTTAGGTAAACGTAATAGTTTCTCGGATTTGAAACGTGGATATTGCATAACCCAATAATTTTTATTTTATTTTTTGATTTTATCTTATGTTTATTTAATTTCACAAGTGGGAATAATATTGATGATCGAACTCATAACCTTATCATCACTAAGTTATGATATTATATAAAGAATTCCATCCAAAACTTTAAAATATAGGATAAACACCTTCTTAACGATTAATACATACTATTCTCTAATGAACAAGAATGAATACGCAAGGTCAATAAATTATTGTGCGCATGCAAGCGCGTGTACACAATGTGGCATCTATGTGTTTGCGTGTGCAAGGGGCAGGGTGATGAGGATAAAGAACGTGGATGGAAACTGAAACACATGACTGTTGATTTATTAATTTTGCTATTGAACTCCAAACTTCTTCTGGCTGCAGGATTTTTTTTTTCGTTTGGTTGATCAATTTTATTTTATTTTTGTAAAGTTTTTTTATTAGGTCCTCTTATGCGACTTAAGAATTTATAAGGGCTAAAAATCATGTGATACCATATAACAATCTGAACAGAAAATCTAGTATGAAAAAGATTCATTTATTCATATTCCATTTGTACAGTGAAGTCTCTTATATACAAGAGGAAAATCAAAACAGAATAAAGTTACAGCAAACTAAATGACCTGGCACTAAAAAATATTTACATTACAAATAAAATAAAATAGTTCATCTGGACAAAATATGATAGGCCCATTAGAGATCCAGAACCTACAAAGAAGCCTAGACTCACAAGAGGTCCAGAGCTAAGCGCGATGGTCATCATCGCTCGCCTAGCACAGCGCGATGCCCATATTGCGCATGAAACCGCCCTTTGGCATAATCTCCGTAGAAGGAAGCTAACTTAAGAACCAAGGCAAAACGCACAGCGCCTTCCGACTAATGAACAGAGATAGCTTGACATCAAGAAGATAAGGCTACCCAGGTCCTAGTCTGACCTGCATCCCAAACATGGCCAATCAAGAGCCATGCCGCCTTATGAAGGCGGTACCATAATCGCTATAAAAACAGGGGATACACACCCAGGTACATCCATATATTATCATTAAGAACATACATACACTTGTCTTTGATACTGACTTAAGCATCAGAGTGTCTTCGCAGGTACCCCCATTCGGACTCATCGCGCCAGCTAAGGACAAAAGCATACTGATCCTCAACAACAATTCCAAGCCCAAGACAAAGAACTTCACTCTCATCTCAACCGTATGTGATTTAACCCAATACACATTTGCCATCTCTAAGAACCCGCACCGTTAATTAAGATAATTAGTGAATTAATTATGATAATTAGGAAATGGTTCCATAATTGACCTTAATAATTATTATTTGACTTAAATAATTATAGTTAGTGAGTAGAAATGGTGAAAGTCTCTTTTCGGAAGAAAAGTGGAGATACCGGTTCTGCTATCCGGTATAAATGTATACCGGAAAAGTATCCCGAAAAATTATAACGAATGCATGATAATTACTAGAATAATATGTAGGACTTGTAAAACAAGTTTCAAGTCAAGATAATGTAATCTGATGCCAGAACTGATACTGGCTATGGAAAAGCGCGTACCGGAAAGGTGCTCCGAAAAATAAAATAAAAATATGAAAAATCTTAGAAAAATGTGTAGGTCTAGATTCCAAAGTTTGGGATCAAGGTCTTTTGCGTTGCTATTAACGTTAATACTGCGTGTTAGGGACCAATTGCCTATTTATATGCACACTAAGGGCACAAAACCCTAGGCTGCATTCTCTCCTACGTGAGTGTGAGGGGCTGAATAGTTGAGGGGCTGTGTTCTAAGTGGGAAACACTGTTTCATTGGTCTTTCACTCTTCATTGATCAAAGTTGACACCTTTGGCTTTGATTCTTCACCTTCCTTCCTCTATGCACCATGGTTGTGTGTGGCTGAGGTTTTTGTTTGTGGAGAGCCTTGCATTATGAGTTTGGTTACTATTAGAGGGTTGTTGAGGGGCTGAGTTGTGTTGAGTGAGTGTTGTGAGCTTCTCTTTGGGAGAAGGAGTTATCCAAGAAGCCACCTTTGTGAAGAAAAGAACCATTTTGGTGTGCCATTTTCGTGCACAGTGTTGTGGCTGACTTTGGAGCTGTTGAGTGAGCTCCAAGAGCATCATCTACTCTGCTTTTGGCTTGTGGTATGATCACCACCCTTGAACTTGAGTTTATATGCTTAAAAATGGAACCTTGATGCATGTATTTAACTAAGTTGATAACTTAAGGGTGGGGGAGATTACACACACCTAGAAATGCATGTTTAAGTACCTTTAATCGGTTAAAAATGGGACCTTTGGACTGGATATTCACGAAATGCAGAAACTGCATTCTATCGTGAGATATCCGGATATTTGTCGAACAGATATCCGGATATCAATATCCGCATACGGTATCCGGATATTAATATTCGGATATGGGACCTGGATATCCGGAAATGGTATATCCGGATATTGTCAGTGTGATATCCGGATATTGCATATCCGGATATGCCCCTTGTAATATCCGGATATTCTGGGATTTCGAAGAACAGTAGTTGTGCTGTGTGAACAGTAAGCTATTGGGGGTTTGTGGACCCTAGATTAAGGAGGTTGAACTTCTGTAATTAATAAACTAAGTCAGAATCACATGATTAAGGGCTTATGGCTTTGTTGGAAGCCTTAAGACATAAAACGTAAAGGAAAGGCGCAGTCTTTAAGTTGTATGCTCGTGTTGCATAATTAATGAGATATTATTGGTCCATAACAGATTGTGATACTGCTGAGTTTGGACTTGAGAGTGGTTGGACTCTTGGCTTGGATAGCTAGCTTGCAAGGTAAGCTTTCGTGTCCTCGGTTTAGCCATGTTATGGTTCCACCATGTCCCATGGGGATGTGGTTTATGCATGCTGTGTTACATGCTTTGAGGTTTTGGAAATGCTGTTGAGTTATTATATGCAATGTGCTTTTATGATATGCATGTGATGTCCACCTATACGGTAAGCCTGAGTATGTAGCACATACAAGATGGTGAGGCCGTGGGTGAGGTGCAAGCGGTGTTCCTTGTACTTATGTGGGTATAGACGTATTCCTGCATTCCTCTGGCCGGTAGATTGTATAAACACACATGGCATGAATATCTGCTGCACTGCATAGTTTTGGAACTTATATTGAATTACTATTTTTAGAACTTATATTGCACATGTAAGTGAGCTTGGGGTGGAAGATCCTTGAGGATCCCTTGTCTTACTGAGATTTCTTGTTTAGAGATCTCATCTCACGTTTGGGGACGCTTATTTCAGGTTTAGGTAATGTTGAGGGCTCAGGTAGCATGAGGCCAGAGCTGAGTTAGACTTATCTGTGTTTTGCTGATATCCTGACATGCTGGATGTTGACTGTTGTTATGTTTTCCCGCTTTGATTATGATATTATGTTGAGACTGCTTTTGGGCATTGTTGCCTTATTTGGTGAGCATGGGGTTTGTCCATGTCACACAGACTTGTTATTGTCTTTTTAGTTAAAGTTGTATTAAAGTATCAGAATGTTTGGTCCAGGCTATGTGTTGTAGTCCTGTGACTTAGATACTCATTTATTATTTATGTATGAGGTATTTCAGTTAGTTGTCTTGCAATTTACATACAGGCAGTATTTTATGAAATTGATTAAGTAATCAAGTTGGCTAAGGTTAATGACGTCATAATTGAATTAAAGAAAAAGTTATTCCGCATTTTAATTAAGCGTGGCTTAATACGATAGTATGTTAACAATCTGGGTTAACACGGGCTGTTACATTTTATGGTATCAGAGAACTTTCTAGGAAAAGCCTGTATGTATTGCAATAACATAGGATGTCTCGTTGCATGTCTACTTTGTGTTCTCTCTGATTGGTGAGTATTATGATAATGCATATGTGACCACATGATGTGGGTCTGATCAACTCATTCTTTGTGTGACTTGTGCAGAGGGCGCCACCAAGGAGGAACCCTAGTACGAGCGAGGATCAACCAGATCCTATCCTGGCTGCATTAGCTGAGATGCAGGCGGCCCGACTAGCCGACCAGGAGGCCACGAGGTTGGCAAACCAGGCGATGCTGGAAGCAATCAGAGAGGCGAACAGGCGAGCCACTGCTGAGGTTTTGAAGGAGAACCGGATGGCCAACATGACTATGATGAGGGTCATGTTGGAGGAGTTGAGGGCTGGTCCTGCTGCTGGCCAACGTCCTCCACCACCTCCACCACCGCCACCGCCTCCACCTCCACCTAGTCAACAGGAGGACACCCAGAGTCAGATGGGTGAGGGTAGCCATTTGACGGGGGCTTTGCAAACCATTCCCGTATTTGCTGAGGATCGTGACGAGATCGACCGCCGGCTGAATGCTTTCCGCAAGCATAAGCCACCTACGTTTGATGGGTCCTACGACCCCATTGCTGCTGCTAGAAGGCTTCAAGCCCTAGACAAGATATTCAGGGTGATGCAGTGCACCGATCCGCAGAAGCTGATGTTCGCCACGTACATGTTGGAGGGCGATGCCCATGAGTGGTGGACGAACACCTCTTAGGCGTTCGAGATGCAGGGGCATGTGATGACATGGCCATTCTTTGAGGATTACTTTCTGGGTCAGTACTTTCCTTATGATGCTCAGGAGAGGAAGCATGGAGAGTTTGACAGATTGGTTCAGGGCTCGTTGTCTGTGGACGAGTACCTGGCTAAGTTTAATGAGCTTGTTAAGTTTGCTCATTTCCGCATGGCGAGGCCGACTCCTATTTTTCTTGCTGCTAAGTTCCGGAGGGGACTTAATGAGGACATTGCTGGACACCTTGCTGGTTCTGCTTCGAGAGACTTCGGGGCGTTGGTACAGCAGTGCCGTGATATTGAGGACTACTGCCGTGCGGGTCAGGCCAAGAAGGCCAAGATAGAGGTGTCACAGGGTATTAGTGGTTCCGCTTCCTGGAGAGACATAAAGTTTGGGAACAAGGGTAAGGACAAACAGTTGGCGGCTAAGCAAGCATCAAATCAGTTCAAGAGGACTTTTACTCAGGGGAACACAGCGAGACCTCCTGCTCCCAGATGTTCGGGATGCGGGAAGTCACACTTTGGGCCGTGTGCTACGGGTCAGCTGATATGCTTCCAGTGTGGCAAGGAGGGCCACTATTCCAGAGATTGTCCAACGGCGAGAGTTGCTGCAGTGCAGGCTGTGCCATTGCAGATGGTTCCTACTGGGGCACCAGCAGTGCCACCTACCACGGGGCGAGTGTACACACTTGATCGTCAGCAGTCGGACAGAGTTCCGAACCTGGTCAGAGGTACTGTTACCATTGGTGGTTCAGCTGTTGATGTATTGTTTGATTTCGGGGCAACGCATTCTTTTGTTGCTACCCATATTGTTGTGGGGCTTGAGTTGCCCAGTGATGTGCTTTCTCCACCTATGCGGGTGACCACCGCCACTAGAGAAAAATGTTTGACCTCCACTGTCCATCGCGATGTAGCGTTTCAGTGGGATGGCCGTGACTTCTCGGTAGATCTGATAGGATTGCCGATGGCCAACTTGGAGATTATTCTGGGCATGGATTGGCTGTCCAGAAACCGTGCATTGATTGATTGCTATGCCAAGAAAGTGGTGATGTCTCCGGGTGGGTCCACAGCCAGTTCCTCACCGTTCATTTCAGTCCTGCAGGCGAGGAGGGCCTTGAGAGCAGGGGCGTTTGGCTATGTCATGTTGAGAGGTTTGGTGAGTGGGACACAGGAGGATCTCACTGGCATTCCTGTGGTGAGGGAATTCCTCGAGGTGTTTCCTGAGGAGATTCCTGAGTTTCCACCGCAGAGGGAGATAGAGTTCTCCATAGATCTATTGTCTGGTGTGGGGCCTATCTCATTGGCTCCATACCGGATGTCGCCACCGGAGTTGGCAGAGCTGAAGAAGCATATTAAGGAGCTTTCAGCGAAAGATTTCATTCGGCCGAGTGTGTCTCCTTGGGGAGCACCGGTCATTTTTGTGAAAAAGAAAGAAGGGACTATGCGATTGTGCACCGACTACAGGCAGTTGAACAAGGTGACAATCAAGAATAAGTGTCCCCTTCCACGCATTGATGATCTGCTGGATCAGCTCAGGGGTGCTTGCGTATATTCCAAGATTGATCTTCGGTCCGGATACCATCAGATACGGGTTAAGCCGGAGGATGTCCCAAAGACAACGTTTCGCTCGAGGTACGAGCATTATGAGTATTTGGTGATCCCGTTTGGACTCACCAATGCACCCGCAGTGTTCATGGACTACATGAGCAGGATCTTCCAGCCGTACTTGGATCATTTTGTGATCGTCTTCATTGACGACATCTTGATTTATTCCAAGACAGAGGAGGAGCATGTTGAGCACTTGAAGATTGTTTTGCAAGTGTTGAGAGAGAAAAAGCTATATGTTAAGCCGTCAAAATGTGAGTTTTGGCTCAAGGCGGTGAAATTTCTGGGACATGTGATTTCCGCTGATGGAGTTGCAGTTGATCCTAACAAGATTGAGGCCGTGATGGATTGGGAGAGGCCCAAGACGGTTACAGAAGTGAGAAGCTTCTTAGGTTTGGCTGGGTACTATAGGAGGTTCATAGAGGGATTCTCCAAAATGGTGCTACCGATGACTCGCCTTACCCGAAAGGAGACTCCATTCGTGTGGACACATGAGTGTGAGGAGTGCTCCCAGGAGTTATAGGAGAGACTGACTACTGCTCCTGTGTTAGTCCTTCCTGATCCTGCGGAGCAGTTTGAGTTATACTGCGATGCCTCTGGTAAAGGGCTAGGCTGTGTGTTGATGCAGAAAGGGAAAGATGTTGCTTATGCTTTAAGACAGTTGAAACCACATGAGGAGAACTACCCGACTCACGACTTGGAGTTGGCAGCCATTGTTTTTGCTTTCAAGATTTGGAGGCATTATCTGTATGGCATGAAGTTTGCTATTTTCAGTGACCACAAGAGTTTGAAATATCTGTTTGACCAGAAGGAGTTGAACATGAGACAGCGGAGATGGATGGAGTTCTTGAAGGACTACGACTTTGAGTTGAGGTATCATCCTGGCAAGGCCAATGTGGTAGCCGATGCTTTGAGTTGGAAATCCGTGAGCTTATCCAGCTTGATGATGAGCGACTTTGAGGTGATTGAAAAATTCAGAGACTTGAGAGTGAACTCCTTGTTTGGGGGCGCATTGCTTGAGATGGAAACAACAGAAGTAATTAATGAGCTGATGGAAAAGATTAAAGAGGCGCAAGTGCAAAGAGAGTGCCTTGATTTTGTGAAGAACCAGGACGGTGTGTCTTGGAATGAGGATGGTTTGTTGCTGTTTCAGAAGAGGGTTGTAATCCCTCGAGGGCCATTGACTGAGGAGGTTATGGCAGAGGCTCATAAGGGCCAGTTTACTATCCACCCTGGTGCGACAAAAATGTATCAGGACTTAAAGAGAAATTTTTGGTGGCCGGGCATGAAGAAGGACATAGCGGTCTACGTGTCCAAGTGTCTTATATGTCAGAAAGTAAAGATTGAGCACTAGAAACCGTCTGGTAAGCTTCAACCTCTTGAGATTCCACAGTGGAAGTGGGAGAGTATTTCCATGGACTTCGTGGTGGGATCGCCTAAGACTCAGGCTGGTTGTGACTCTATCTGGGTCATTGTGGACAGATTGACCAAGTCTGCCCATTTTCTTCCAGTGAAGGTGAGCTTCACTACAGAGCAGTTGGCCAAGCTATATGTCCGCGAGATTGTGAGGTTTCACGGGGTGCCCGAGAGTATCATCAATGATAGGGACCCGAAGTTCACATCTCGGTTCTGGGAGGCGCTGCAGGAGGCTTTTGGTACACAGCTGAGATTGAGTACCGCCTATCACCCTCAGAATGACGGACAGACTGAGCGGACCATCCAGACATTGGAGGACATGTTGAGAGCTTGCACGTTGGAGCAGGGTTCAGCATGGGATAGGTACCTCCCATTGGTAGAATTCTCGTACAACAACAGTTTTCATACTAGTCTGAGCATGGCACCCTACGAGGCGCTGTATGGTAGGAGGTGTCGGACTCCTACTTGCTGGTCCGAGGTTGGAGACAAAGAGCTTTTTGGCTTGGACTTTGTCCAAGATACTACCCAGCAGATCGAGATGATCAGGGAAAAATTGAAGCAGGCGCAGAATCGCCAGAAAAGCTACTATGATGTCAAGCATCGTCCACTGGAGTTCAGTGAGGGTGAGCACGTGTTTGTGAGACTTTCACCTGTCACCGGTGTTGGACGGGCACTCGGAGTAAGGAAGTTGAGCCCGCGGTTCATTGGGCCATACCAGATCCTTGGTAGAGTAGGACCTGTTGCCTATCAACTTGCCTTACCTCCGAACCTTGCCAACATCCACGATGTGTTTCACGTGTCTCAGCTTCGGAGATACATAGCAGATCCTTCGCACGTGGTGCAACCGGATGATGTGGAGGTTCGGGAGAACCTAAAGACTCCTGTCGGACCACTCAAGATTCTCGATCGAGGCGAGAAGCAACTTAGAAGCAAGACTATTCTGATGGTCAATGTGCAATGGACTGGGCGTAGTCCCGAGGAGTGCACATGGGAGCGAGAGGATGAGCTTCTCCGGCAGTATCCCGACTTCCGAGACAGGTATGTTTCTGATTTTGAGGACAAAATCCTTAAAAAGGTGGGGTGAATGTAAGAACCCGCACCGTTAATTAAGGTAATTAGTGAATTAATTATGATAATTAGGAAATGATTCCATAATTGACCCTAATAATTATTATTGGGCTTAAATAATTATACTGAGTGAGTAAAAATGATCAAAGTTAACACCTTTGGCTTTGATTCTTCACCTTCCTTCCTCTATGCACCATGGTTGTGTGTGGCTGAGGTTTTTGTGTGTGGAGAGCCTTGCATTCTGAGTTTGGTTACTATTAGAGGGGTGTTGAGGGGCTGAGTTGTGTTGAGTGAGTGTTGTGAGCTTCTCTTTGGGTGAAGGAGCTCTCCAAGAAGGCACCTTTGTGAAGAAAAGAACCATCTTGGTGTGCCATTTTCGTGCACAGTGTTGTGGCTGACTTTGGAGCTATTGAGTGAGCTCCAAGAGCATCATCTACTCTGCTCTTGGCTTGTGGTATGATCACCACCCTTGAACTTGAGTTTATATGCTTAAAAATGGAACCTTGATGCATGTATTTAACTAAGTTGATAACTTAAGGGTGGGGGAGGTTAAACACACCTAGAAATGCATGTTTAAATGTCTTTAATCGGTTAAAAGTGGGACCTTTGTATTGGATATTCACGAAATGCAGAAACTGCATTCTGTCGTGAGATATCCGGATATTTGTCGAACAGATATCCGGATATCAATATCCGGATATTCATATTAATATTCGGATATGGGATCTGGATATCCGGATATGGTATATCCGGATATTGTCAGTGTGATATCCGGATATTGCATATCCGGATATGTACCTTGTAATATCCGGATATTCTGGGATTTCGAAGAACAGTAGCTGTGCTGTGTGAACAGTAAGCTATTGGGGGTTTGTGGACCCTAGATTAAGGAGGTTGAACTTCTGTAATTAATAAACTAAGTCAGAATCACATGATTAAGGGCTTATGGCTTTGTTGGAAGCCTTAAGACATAAAACGTAAAGGAAAGACGCAGTCTTTAAGTTGTATGCTCGTGTCGCATAATTAATGAGATATTATTGGTCCATAACAGATTGTGATACTGCTGTGTTTGGACTTGAGAGTGGTTGGACTCTTGGCTTGGATAGCTAGCTTGCAAGGTAAGCTTTCGTGTCCTCGGTTTAGCCATGTTATGGTTCCACCATGTCCCATGGGGATGTGGTTTATGCATGTTGTGTTACATGCTTTGAGGTTTTGGAGATGCTGTTGAGCTATTATATGCAATGTGCTTTTATGATATGCATGTGATGTCCACCTATACGGTAAGCCTGAGTATGTAGCACATACAAGATGGTGAGGCTGTGGGTGAGGTGCAAGCGATGTTCCTTGTACTTATGTGGGTATAGACGTATTCCTGCATTCCTCTGGCCAGTAGATTGTATAAACACACATGGCATGAATATCTGCTGTACTTTATAGTTTTGGAACTTATATTGAATTACTGTTTTTAGAACTTATATTGCACATGTAAGTGAGCTTGGGGTGGAAGATCCTTGAGGACCCCTTGTCTTACTGAGATTTCTTGTTTAGAGATCTCACCCCACGTTTGGGGACGCTTATTTCAGGTTCAGGTAATGTTGAGGGCTGAGGTGGCAGGAAGCTAGAGCTGAGTTAGACTTATCTGTGTTTTGCTGATATGCTGACATGCTAGATGTTGACTGCTGTTATGTTTTCCCGCTTTGATTATGATATTATGTTGAGACTGCTTTTGGGCATTGTTGCCTTATTTGGTGAGCATGAGGTTTGTCCATGTCACACAGACTTGTTATTGTCTTTTTAGTTAAAGTTGTATTAAAGTATCAGAATGTTTGGTCCAGGCTATATGTTGTAGTCCTGTGACTTAGATACTCATTTATTATTTATGTATGAGGTATTTGAGTTAATTATCTTGCAATTTACATACAGGCAGTATTTTATGAAATTGATTAAGTAATCAAGTTGGCTAAGGTTAATGACGTCATAATTGAATTAAGGAAAAAATTATTCCGCATTTTAATTAAGCGTGGCTTAATACGATAGTATGTTAACAATCTGGGTTAACACGGGCTGTTTACACCATCCCATATTGTATTTGGTCTTATCAATAGTGAATGTAAGAAGTATGTATATTAACATCCTCTAAATAAACCAATGGTAGCAGAATTATGCCTTAAAATAAAAAATTAAAAAAATCGTCATGAATTTATATTTGTAGAATTGGTATCCTCTCATATCATATGAACAAAAAATAATTTGGTTACATTTTGCGTAGGAACGCAGCTAAAGCGTTTCATGGCACATCCTTTATTTATTTGGGATTTGTATACTTTATCAAAGTTCAAACTTTTTTTTTCGTTTTTTCAATCATATAATATCGTATTGTTTGTGTTATTTATCATTTATATATTACAAAAGTGATGTAATTCTTACACTACTTTAATTTTGTAACATGCATTAATCTATTCTCTTCTTATATTTGTGGGTCTTAAATAAGTATAGCTAGTTATAGTGTGCAAAAATTATCAATTCCGCTTATTATCTTTGTAATACTCAAATATTAGTCTAAGGAAAAAATATGATTTTTTCTTTCTTATGAAAACCATTGGTTTGTTGAAGACCATTCAATAATAAGGGGAGCGTTCTTCAGAGTAAGATTTTTAAGTCTTACTCCTCATCTTAACCGTTGATGGACAGAAATCAATGGTTGTCATTTATAAAGAAATTAATAATTAATTAATTAATATGACTTTCTAATTATAACCGTTGCATTGACGAAAATCAAGGGTTGGGATGAGGAGTAAGACTTAAAAATCTTACTCTGGAGTCAAATGATCCTTCCCCAATAATAAAATAGGGGTGAATTTTCAATGCTCCTTTAATACATTTTCTCTTAATAAAATTATATATAAGTACAGTTTGTGTGACATTAATAATAGAAAAAGCTAGAGTAAATGAAATTAATTGCATATTTAATATTTTTTTAACTTTATTTGATGATTTTTTATATATCTTTTTCAATAATAAATACATTTTTCTGTTATTATATATAATTATAAGAAACCTGCTTTTTGACTCTTGCTCTTCTCCCTCCCCAAATTTAATTTTTAGTTCTTTCTTTATGCTCCCTTTCTCTCTTCACACTAATCATCTTCGTTATTCTCTTTTTTTTAAGTTCTCATATTTTGATGTTATATTCTCTCGCAAAGTTATAAAAGGCGAGGTGTGCGGTGTTGGAAAGGCGATCTCAAAATTCAAGAGAGGTGTGATCTCAAAATTCAAGAGAGGTGTTAATGAAGTTTTAATTTTTTTTTCTTTTACAAATATTGCCTCACTTCTTTGTAAAATTAATTTATTATACTTTGATTTTGGATACACAAAAAGTGATAAAAATAAACAACTAAGTCAAGCAAAGACCGATCAACATATTAGAAGCTAAATTTATTCAAATCCTATGTCCATGGCCACGGGTTTGGAGATGTGTGGGGAGAGAGAAGAGAGTGAATAGTGCCTTGGCACATTCCACTGGGTGGGTCCCACCGCCATCTCATGCGATTCAAATTAATTCAAATCTCCTGCTTAATCCACTAAACATCCATTAATTCATATACTATTTAGAAATTTCAATTTTTGACATTCACAAATGTCCTTCAATTACCCTCGATAAGATGAATTTGCAATTTTTTGGTCATTAGGTGAAATCATAGCTTTAAGCTGTTATGTGCACTGTGGGCACACTTTTCCAAAAACCTTAATTTCAATCAATTTTCATCAGAAATCATAATTTTTAGTCCTATGTACCATTCATAACTTATTCTCAAGCCTAGAGCTCAAAGTTCATTCGACACGCTTTTCGGTGCAACTCTACCGCCGTATTTTTACTCTTAAAAACATTATTCTTCAAATTTCCAAAAATTTGTCTAACCACTCAATTTTTTGTCCAGGATCCATTTTCAGGGTTAGTTTTTCCATTTGAGACATTCTACTCATTTTTCATTTCTCAGGGTTACGTGTTTGACAATTTACCGTTTTACCCATTTTTACGTATTTTTGTTCTGAACTCAGGATTTTCACTAATCATACCCTTCAATCCCATATTTAATCATAATTATGTGTTTTAGAATTACGAGGTGTTAAACATGCTAATTATACTTCTCACTAAAAAATTTTACGAAATCCACACCAACTGAAAACACACTAAAATCATCATATTTTTGAATACCACCAAATATTGTTACGATCATTTAAAAACCTAATTGAATAGCAATGGATTGCAATCCATTAAAACGGTTAAAACAGAAAACAATCCAAGATTTTAGCGAGATTTGTGGCTATTATGCTTCACTTTGTGTCTGAGTCGTTTATGTGTTCATTGACTCCATTTCCCTGATATTCTGTCGTCAAGCCGAAGCAGATACTTCCCATTCTTAGTACACATAAGTTCCCCGTGCAGGCAAAGCTTCCTCAAATGAAAATCAAGAATCGTAACATGGGCCCAAGGCAAATCATCATATTCCCTTCTAATTAACTCGCAAATTTCCTCCTTTGTCGATCCATTTCCCTCACTCAATTTCATTATTGCTCTCTTAACCATCTGCACACCCAAAATAAAAAAATTCTTAAAATCAAGGTATCATGTTCATGATGATAATGAATTTCATAACATTTAATTCTTGGGTAAAGTATATGTATCATTTTAAAGGATATAAAGTTATGCCATTTTAAGAAAAAAGAAATAGATAAAGGAGAAGAGAGTTCACAAAAAATAAATAAAGGTCTGGGTCCTGCTTCTTTGTGAGAGTGAAAGGATATAAGTTGTGTCATTTGAAATGATAAACACTTTTCTTTTAATTATTTAAAATAAAAAGACACGTTAACTCAAAACTCAAACCTTTTTTTTTTTTCAACGCCACTAAAATAAAAAAAGAATAGAAAGAAAGGAAACTTCAAAACCAGCCCATTAAATCTTCTTTAGAATCACTAAGTAATTCTGAGAAAACTTGTTAAAGTTTTCGCTATAAAGAAAGAAAACCCAAGAAACATAATAAACAAATAAAAAATCAATTGCAGCATTATCAACTTGGATTCCAAAAATACAGAGTATCAAGAAAAAGCAGATAAGTTGGGTGATGAAAAGAGAGTGAGGGTAAAGAATCATTTCACCCAAAACTAATTCAACCCAAAAGTCTAAGTTGGTGGGTGAAGGTTTTTTAATGATTTTATATATCTCAATACGCCCCTTCACACGAGAGCCCACTGGGGCTTGAAGGTGAACAATACACAAGCCAACCTACCTGTGTGAATAAAGAAATTCTACTTGAAAGAAATTAGGGTGGCGAGGATCGAACCCGGACATTTTTTAATGATTTATACTATATTGTATGAGAGAGAAAGAGAGAGAGAGAGAGAGTTACCAAGGAATAAGGGGGATGATTGGGGGTGTGAAAGGAGTTGAAAACTTGTTGAAGTCGTTGTTCAACGAAGGATGCATAGTCATTGTTGATAGAGATGGAAGGATTGAAAGCGGCAAGCCGAAACAATACAGATTCTTTGAACTCACCTATTACTCGCTTGTGTCTGTTATCAATAGTGTCTTGAGGATCTTGCATGTTTACGCTTTTTCTTTTGCCCCAAAAGTTGTCTCTTTCTTTTTTGGTAAACAAAGTTGTCTCTCACACTCTCTCTTTATAGAAATTGCAAATCATATCTTTCAAATAATTAAACAAATCGGAATCTTTTTTAAATCAGATGTATGAATATTTATGTGCATCTACTTCCTTAAATTAAATTAATTTGAACAATCACTTTAAAAATAGTTTTTCTTTCATTATTTATCAATTTTATTTACATTAATTTTAAAACACTTGAGTTTTTTTATTTGGGGAAGATTATACTTACTACATTTTTTTCTTACTACTTCTTACTTTCAAATCCTAACCGTTAATTTCAGCTAATTTAGCGGTTATAATTTATTAGGTCATATTTATTAATTAATTATTAATTTTCAATAAATTATAACCATTTGATTGACGAAAATCAACATTTAGGATTTTTGAGTGAAAGATAGTAAAAAGAAAAAATAGTAAATATACCCTTCATTTTATTTTATTTGTCATAATTTTTACCTATTAATTACTAAGTCAACTCAAAATCCAGCTCAAAACCATCGCCCAAGAAAAATGTAAACAGTAGATCAAATAATAGTATTGTTCATATAACATTTGAGCAGCCATGTCTGACATTGCCTATCATGTTGTTATAAGAATTGTGTATTATATTTTCCCCTAATTTTGTTAAAAGATATTGTTTTTTGGAGTAGTTTAATATATATAAAAATATTAAATATGTTGAAAAGATATAAAAGAAGTAAACTTGTAGAAAATAGTCTTAAACATAATAAAGTTATTTTACTTTCCTAGCCAATTTCAAATATTTTATGTCTATGTAAATATCATAAAAAATGGATAAGAATAATTGAATTAGGATTTGAAATTGGATAAAAATAGATTAAAACATGATAAAATTATTTTTCTTTTCTTGCCAATCTCAAATAAATTTGACGCCTATCTTTTTTTTTTTATACATTAAAGTAAAGATAGAAAGTAATATATATATATATATATATATATATATATATATAGGGTTTTATAATTCTTCTTTAACATGAGAATTCAAATTTTCCTACCGACCCTTCGATTTCCGTGCTGACATGTATTCTACATATAATTTTTTCTAACACATGAATCCCACATGTTTTTTTATCTCTATAACATGAGAATTGAATTCTCATTTTAACATGAGAAATATAAAACTTATATATATATATATATATATATATATATATATATATATATATATATATATATATATAGAAATGTGAGTTTGCGCACGTCCAGCAAAAATCACACTCATACTCTCAGCCTAGAGATACACCATAGATTTGATGTCTATCTAAATATGAATATATAATAAATATATAAGATAAGAAGAATATAATTATACATTAAAAAATGGATGCAATATAAATTTAAACATGATAAAATTTATTTTATTTTCTAGGCAATCCAAATATATTAGATGTCTATATAGTAAATAAAATGGTTTTATTTTGTAGTTGAGTAAATCAAGTGTCATGAGTTTCTACTTGAGTATCAGGATCTTGCACTCGAGTATAATAGATTTTTATCATAAAACTTTGAAATGTCATAATTTTTAGCTCGAGGGTTCGAATCAAGTTTTTTTTTTATTTCACGTAATTTTTTTTTGAAATCTACGTGCTAGAAAATTTTGAATTATTGTTTGTTAGTATTGGAAAGTAAAAATTTTAAAAAATCATTTACAAAGATAAAATATGTCAAACGGGACACAAAGAAACATTTTTTTGACATATCCCCTCCATAAAAGTTACGTGGGATTAAAAAAAGAACACTTGATTCGGACACCCAAAACAAAAATTATGGCCTTATGAAGTTTTACGATAAAATTTCCCAAATTTTGTAATGCAAATAAGTCTTGTGATACCCACAAATCCTGATAAAAGTAACACATAAGGCACTTATGCCACGTACATTATTTATGTGCTAACTATCTTTTGTTAGTCAGTTAAGAGTAGTTCCTCTTTTTACGGAAAGTTAGTTCAGTTAGTTTTTCTTTCTGTTTAGATTAGTTTCCTTCTTGTTCAGTTAGCTTTCTTCTTGTTTGGTATATATATATATATATATATATATATATATATATATATATATCGATGTAGTGAATAGTGGATTAATAAGAATCATTACTTTTCTTTCCATTTATTCCTTGAGTTCTTCAGATTCTAATATGGTATCAGAGCCTTAGAGAGCTCTGGTATCGCAGCTTCCTGTTTCTTTTGTGTTGAGGTATTCTCCTTCCTCCCGTTCATCTTCAATGGCGAACCAGAGCACTCTCCCAGATCATTTGTCGAATCCAGTGAACTCATTATATCTCCATCCAAATGAAAACCCTTCCTTAGCTCTTGTAGCTCCTCCTCTGAATGGGCGCAACTTTCATACATGGTTGCGTGCCATGAAGATGGCTTTACTTTCGAAAAATAAACTTTGTTTTGTGGATGGAAGTTTTATTCCTCCTGATGATCAAGATGCACTGTTCCCTGCTTGGGAGCGATGCAATACGATGGTACTGTCGTGGATCCATCGTTCCATTGATGAATCGATTTCGAAGTCCATTCTTTGGATCGAAAGTGCTGCTGATGTGTGGCGTGACCTCTCTGAGCGATTCTCCCAGTCTGATGTATTTAGAGTTGCGGATCTTCAAGATGAGATTCAACGTTTGCATCAGGGAGATAGAAGTGTTTCTGACTATTACACAGAAATGAAAACACTGTGTGATGAGTATGACAATCTCAATCCTTTACCAAGATGCTGTTGTGGAGCTCTTGATGAAATGCGACGTGGACGAGAACGTGATCAGGTTATCTGATTCCTCAAAGGTCTGAATGATCAATTCACGCACGTCCGTTCACAAATCATGCTGAGTCAACCATTGCCTAACATGAACAGGGCGTTTTCACTTGTTACACAACAAGAACCTCAACTTAATTCTGAAGTTCATGGATCTGTTGTCATGGAACCAAAAGCTTACTCTGCAGATCAGCGCCGCAGAAATGGTAACTTCAATAAGGAGAAAGGTCCAAAGCCACGTGGAAATAGACTGTGCACTCACTGTGGTAGAACCAATCACACGGTGGATACATGCTATATGAAGCATGGATATCCACCAGGCTTCAAATCAAGGCCTCGAAATGCTTCTGCAAATGCAGTTCTTGGTGAAGAAAGTACTGACCAAAATGAATCCCAGGATGCCATGGTTATGACTCAACAGCAGTACCAAAACATAATGAACATGTTGCAGCAAACAAAGGTTCAGAAAGGAGAAGAAGAGACCTCCAACAACCATGCTGTCAACATGATTCACACAGCCTATGCTACTCCTGCAGTGACACAAAATTCTGGTAAGACAAGTTTTCATTGGATCCTTGATACTGGAGCAACGGATCACATTTCTTGCAATTCATCTCATTTCACTTCAATTCGTGAAATTAATCCAGTTTCCATTACTCTTCCTAATGGTTCGAAAATTCTAGCTTATCATTCTGGATCTGTTGAGATAATGCCAAATATGATATTTCCTGATGTTTTGTTTGTTCCAGAATTTTGTGTTAATCTAATCTCAGTGGTAAAACTAGTTCGATCATTGGATTGCGAACTCATTTTTCGAAATTCTGTTTGCTGCATTAAACAGATCAAGTCACAGCAAGTGATTGGTTTAGCTAGACTATGCAATGGATTATTTCAATTGGAAACATACAACAGCAAGAAGTTGGAAGAAATCAATGCTTCTGATACTGGATTTGCAAATAACACAGTCACTGATGCTTCTACTTTGTGGCATTTGCGGCTTGGCCATGCCTCAGATTCTGTCTTGAGAGCAATGTGTAGTAGACTTCCTTTGATAAGATGTAATAAGAGCTGTACTCCCTGTGACATATGTCATATGGCAAGACAAAGAAAATTACCATATAGTGTGAGTAACACTAGAGCTTCTAAAGCCTTTGAGCTCATTCATGTAGATATTTGGGGGCCATTTTCTGTTCTTTCTCTTACTGGTTTCAGATACTTTCTGACTGTTGTTGATGATTACTCAAGATACACTTGGGTAGTTCTTATGCACAATAAAGGGGAAACCAGAAAACATTTGCAAAATTTTGTTGCATTGATTAAAACTCAGTTTGATGCATCCATTAAGACAATAAGGAGTGATAATGGACAAGAATTCTACATGAAAGATTTTTATGCTAGTCAAGGAATCATCCACCAAACTTCTTGTGTGGAATGCCCTCAGCAAAATGGTGTAGTAGAGAGGAAACACCAACACCTCCTTAGCATAGCACGTCCCTTGATGTTCCAAGCCAAAATCTCTTTGAAATTCTGGTCATTTTCAATCTTGCAAGCTGTGCATTTAATCAATCGATTGGCTAGCCCTTTATTACAGAATAGTACTCCATATGAGCTCCTCTTTAATGTTCAACCTGACTTAACTCATCTAAGGGTCTTTGGTTGCTTGTGCTTTGCCAGCACATTATCTTCCAGCAGAAACAAGTTTAGCTCACGGGCTCGAAAGTGCATGTTTTTGGGTTACCGTGATGGGACAAAAGGATATGTAGTGTATGACATTCACTCTAAGGAGATCTTCATTTCTCGTAATGTAGCTTTCCATGAGTACAGCTTTCCACTCCCTGCTCATGATAATAGCACTGGTCATGGTAATGCTTATGTCATGCCCAGTCCTATTGCATCCTTGTCTGATGACCAGTCCTTTCTAAGTCCTCAAATCCCTCCACCAAATGCTATCCGTGACTTAGCCATTCCTGCCCTTCTCAGTCCTCAAATCCCTCCACAAAATACTACCCGTGACTTAGCCATTCCTGATATGACCACACCTTTATTAAACACTGTACCTCCCTTACCTATTTCAAATCAACTTTCTCATGACAACCACATATCCGTACCCTCTTCACCTCCTATTACACATACCACTAGACAATCCACTCGTACCAGAAGACCTCCCATATATCTCCAAGATTTCCATTGTTCTCTTGCTTCTACTGCTACATACCCTATTTCCTCTGTCCTCTCTTATGACAGCTGCTCCCTTCCTCACAAGACCTTATGTTTCAACCTTCAGACTATTGCTGAGCCACGCACATATTCTGAAGCTATTAAAGATCAATGTTGGCGTGATGCTATGGATGCAGAACTTGCTGCCTTAGAGCAGAATCATACTTGGCTCCTTACTGATCTTCCTTCTGGCAAGCAACCGATTGGGTGTAAATGGGTTTTCAAAGTGAAATACCATGCTAATGGTCATGTTGAGCGCTATAAGGCTCGCCTAGTTGCAAAGGGCTACACTCAACTTGAAGGGGTTGATTTCTTGGATACTTTCTCTCCAGTTGCTAAGATCACAACAATCAGAACCCTTCTAGCTGTTGCTGCTACGAATGGGTGGATCCTAGAACAGCTGGATGTCAATAATGCATTCCTTCATGGAGATTTGAATGAAGAAGTGTACATGGAGTTACCTCCTGGCTTTCCATGCTCCAACACCAATCAAGTCTGTCGGTTACAGAAGTCTTTGTATGGTTTGAAGCAAGCTAGTAGGCAGTGGTATTCCAAACTCACTTCTGCCTTGAAATCCATTGGCTACAATCAGTCTGAGGCAGATCACTCTCTTCTCACTAAGTCAAAGCCTGGCTCATTCACAGCACTTCTCATCTATGTAGATGACATAGTTCTAGCTGGGAATGATGAAGGGGAAATCAGATATGTTAAGCAATTCCTTGATGACCAGTTTCGAATTAAAGATTTGGGTGCACTTCATTACTTTCTTGGTATAGAAATAATCCGCACTCCAAGTGGTCTTGATGTTAACCAAAGAAAATATGCCCTTGAGATAGTCACTGATGGAGGATTTCTAGGATCCAAACCGTGTTCTACTCCAATGGAATTCGGTACAAAACTGGAAAAAGATAAAGGTCAGCCTTGCATAGATCCTAGTAGCTATAGAAGGTTGGTTGGGAGATTGCTTTATCTCACAACAACTCGACCTGATATTAGCTATGCTGTTCAGCAATTAAGTCAGCATGTTGGGAGCCCCACTGACATTCATATGCAGGCTGCAACTCGGGTTTTGAGGTATCTTAAAGGAGCCCCAGGAAAGGGTCTCTCCTATGCAGGTAAGAATGAATCCAGAATTAGTGCATTTGCAGATTCGGATTGGGCAACTTGTCCAGATACAAGGCGTTCTATCACTGGATATTGTTTATTCTTTGGATCTTCCTTGATTGGCTGGAGATCAAAGAAACAAAATACTGTATCTCGTTCATCTTCTGAAGCTGAGTATAGGGCACTTGCAAGTTTAACATGTGAGTTGCAGTGGCTCAAGTATCTTCCCAATGATTTAGGAGTTCAATTAATGCAACCGATGGCTGTTTTTTGTGACAATCGTTCTGCTATACATTTGGCTCATAATCCAAGCTTTCATGAGAGATCAAAACATATAGAGATAGATTGTCACATTGTTAGAGAGAAAATCAATAGTGGGCTCATTCATTTACTACCTGTTTCAAGTTCAGAACAGTTGGCAGATTCATTCACTAAACCATTAGCTCCAAAGATGTTCAAGGATCTGGTTAGCAAGTTGGGGCTGTTTGATGCACATCTCCCACCTTGAGGGGGGCTGATAAAAGTAACACAGAAGGCACTTATGCCGCGTACATTATTTATGTGCTAACTATCTTTTGTTAGTCAGTTAAGAGTAGTTCCTCTTTTTACGGAAAGTTAGTTCAGTTAGTTTTTCTTTCTGTTTAGATTAGTTTCCTTCTTGTTCAGTTAGCTTTCTTCTTGTTTGGTATATATATATCGATGTAGTGAATAGTGGATTAATAAGAATCATTACTTTTCTTTCCATGTATTCCTTGAGTTCTTCAGATTGTAATAAATCCCCTCCTCAGATCACTCAAGTCAAATCTAATATTATGAGTACATGACCATAGAAACCTTTATGACCGCATGATGCATATCATATGTAGCCCAAAATTTGGTTTTGAAACTGCTGGTTTGTTCCCAAAAATAATGAATAAAAGATCTTACCGAAGTCCCTCCAATAACCAACAAAGTTGAATAACTTGGGTGAAAAGCACAAGAATGAAACTAGTTTGCACTGGAGATGAACTCCTGAATGCATTCTCCTGAAGCCAATGACCATATAACAATCTGAACAGAAAATCTAGTATGAAAAAGATTCATTTATTCATATTCCATTTGTATAGTGAAGTCTCTTATATACAAAAGGAAAAACAAAACAGAATACGGTTACAACCAACTAAATGACCTGGCACTAAAAATATATTTACATTACAAATAAAATAAAATAAAATAGTGAATGTAAGAAGTACGTATAGTATCACCATTAGATTAGAATTAAATCCATCGGTTCTTATTTATCCTTTATAATCTTAATTCCTACTCTCTCATTTCCCCTCAAACCAAACCAAATTAATTTGTATAACTTTATTTTTTAAATTTTTAAATTTTTTTCTTTTCAAAAGGTTTGGAATCTGCACGCTTCTCTTTTTAAAATTCTTCTTCGACCCATGCACGTCCCTATCTGCACGCTTGTCTCTCTAAATTCTTCTCTTCACTCTTCTCTTCTCTTCGGGATCACATAAATCACATACAGTGCAAATGCATAACAAAACCAAACATGCTATTCGGATTCACTCATTTCCCTATCCTAATTACAGCCAAGTCACAATAAATACTATGATATGTTATTATAATACGAATACAACAGATAACTTTTGAATTGCTTATGGATTTACGAATCCCACGGACAACGTTTGAAAAGTTACGAATCCACCATGTGCAGTAACGATAAGAACATAAATTTTTTATTTTTTTTTATAACAACGAACATAAAATTTTAAAAACTATACGAACATAACAATGGATTGAAATTAGGAATCCCACGGACAGCACCCAACCTTTTGTAGCTATTTACCAATTTGCTACAAAAATACAACAAATTGTGAATCCGCGTACATATGAATTGATCTATGTTTATCGAATAAATTGCTATAAAACCTATTCAACAATGATAAAAAGAATTAACTCATCCGATTATTTGTTTTGGAGATTTATTTTTGCTGAAGATCAAAGCGCAGTAACGATAGCGGATGGAAAAGGTGATTTCCAAACCTAGAGAGATGTGCAGATTCCAAACCTAGAGAGAGACATAGATGATGAGAGTGTAGAAATTAGAATTATAAGGGAATAATTATGAACTGTGGATTTAATAATTCTAATCTGACGATAATGATCTTGGCTGTAAGGGTGATAAACTTACCTGGTGGTAACTATAATCATCCCCATAGAATTATGCCTTAAAATATAAAAAATCATCATTAATTTGGTTACATTTTGCCTAGGAACGCAGCTAAAGCGTTTCATGACACATCCTTTATTTATTTGGGATTTGTATACACTATATCAAAGTTCAAACTTTTTTATCTCCAAAAAAAAAAAGTTCAAACTTTTTTTCCCGTTTTTTCAATCATATAATATCGTATTGTTTGTGTTATTTATTATTTATATATTACAAAAGTGATGTAATTCTTACACACTACTTTAATTTTGTAACATGCATTAATCCATTCTCTTCATATATTTGTGAGTCTTAAACATGGATAGCTAGTTATAGTGCATGTGCAAATATTATCAATTCCTCTTATTATCTTTGTAATACTCAAATATTATACTAAGGGAAAAAATATGATTTTTTTTTTCCTTATGAAACCATTGGTTTGTTGAAGACCATTCAATAATATAATATGGGTGAATTTTCAATGCTCCTTTAATACATTCTCTCTTAATAAAATTAGAAATAAGTACAGTTTGTGTGACATTAATAATAGAAAAAAGCTAGAGTAAGTGAAATTAATTGCATATTTAATATTTTTTTAACTTAAGTTGATGATTTTTTTATATATCTTTTTCAATAATAAATATATTTTTCTGTTATTATATATAATTATAAGAAACCTGCTCTTTGACTCTTGCTCTTCTCCCTCCCAAAATTTAATTTTTAGTTCTTTCTTCATGCTCCCTTGCTCTCTTCACACTAATCATCTTTGTTCTTCTCTTTTTTTAAGTTCTCAATGCATAGACTGTACAAATTGAAGACTAGTGGGTATATAGGTATCGTGAAATTTTGCAACACTCATAACAATCATACATTTATGCAATTGCACGTATTATAGAATGTGTAATGCTACCAAAAAAAATATAGAATATGTGAGTCCAGATATCGTTCCCATAGAGAAAACAATAAGGTCTAGATCAAAGTGAAGCAATAGGAGTAACAATGATAGGAATTAAGAGCTAAAAAGGATTAAAAATAACTAGTAGCAATAACTAAACTAAGTTAAGACCACTAAGAGTAAAAGCGTAGTACTAAAAAAGAAAAGATCCAAGTATCAAAAGTTGAATGGGATCAATTTTCCCAATATTGTAATTTTACTAGAATACTGGAACAATGCTATAGCCATCCTCTATCAGTAACCAGAACAAGTAATTTTATGTAAGGGATCCCACCAACCTTACATGTACAACCCAACAATTAACCCCCATATCCCTATGCAACATTAACTACTGGATTCAATTAAGAACAAGTTCCATATGACTATGAAGTGTGGACAATCCTTGTACACACGACTTAATTAGGCTTCTTTAACCTAATTAATCCATATTATTTAATAAGGTTCTAGATTCACTTGTATCCCGGCAAAACACTTGATGTTCTTTCCCTGTAAGTCAACAAGATTAAGAATAAAGCACTTATTAAACAAATAATGAAAATAACAGTAGTAGAATTTAGGCATCCATGGTTATATTATAATACGGGTACTTTATTACCCAATCATAAGAGATTTAACTCATACTTGAAAGGAAAAAAAAACAAAAGAAAGATGAAAGAAACATGGAAACGCAAATAAAGAAATACATAGACAATGTTGTAGTACTCCTTCTGCAACTACTCCATGTGCGACCACTCTCCACCGTATCTGAGCTCTTGGAAAAGTGTTTGGGGTCAACCGGATCAAACGACCCCTCTATTGACCCAAAATCACCCTTTTGACCTATTGGACTCCTCTCAAAAAAGTTATTTGATTGATTCCTTAATAATTTGGAGTGTGCATGGGCTTCTTTATGATTAGAGAAGAGTGACTTAGGCGTCAAGTAATCATTTGAATTCAAAATCTCTTAAAAGTTGCCTCGGAAACTGATCTTGATTTATCTTTAAGCCCAAAATTCTGAGATTGTTGCTTAGAGATAAGGACTCATTTGGATAGATGTTTATCATTTCATGTTTTCAACCTTTTTATCCTTTATCATGTGTTGTAGCATCATCCAAGGAAGTGTTCCCAGAACATCGACCAAGGCACCCACCACTAATACATCCAAGACATTCCTAGAGTGCTCCTCAACGGATAACAACTCCATGTCCCCAGGTCAACTGGAACTCCCTCATGGAGACCTATCCAGTGGAAGTCCGTAACGCCCGAAGGCAACTATCTACTGGCCAGATATACGGTACATCCTATGTACCAAATATATATACTTATGCATGAGCATGTTATAACTACATCATTAACATACACCTCCAACCACTACCCCCGAGGGCCATGATGGAGCACAAACAAGGATTAACCCCAATACCAAAGGATTACCTTATTGAAGCTCCTTGTCTAGGTAGCTCCAATGCAAGATACAATTGAACTTTGTCCAACCAGAAATGCCTACACAAGGTCATTCCCATTCTATTAGCAACACATAAAACCATACACTTGGTTATTCAAGCATTCATGCAATTTGCAATAAACACTTACCACAATCCTTTTGGTCAAGGACCAAAGGCAATCCACCAAGCTCACCGTTCAAAGCTCACGTCTATGGGATGAAAACTACAACGACCACACAAGGATCATCAATCCAATTGTGAAACCAAGTCAAAATACAAAGCACAACACTCCCACATACACACTCATAGGTTCGGACACAATGGCCAAAAATGTTGTACAAGTGGCCTCAAACTCAAAAGGGGGGGTGAATTGAGTTTTAAAAATATTTTCACAAAATGCCTCACTTCCTATGTGGAAATCGATTTTCTTAAGATAAAGTAGTTTGATATAAGCAAAGCTTATAAAATAGAGATTCACACAAATGAATGGTATGTAAAGAGGAGAAATAGATAAGCTCAAGTAGTCAGAATAATGCTAATATAAAGAGATAGAGAGTTAGAGAGAATGCAAACATTGTATATCCTGGTTCGGTCACCACCACCGTGACCTACGTCCAGCCCGTTCAACTTTCCACTAATTATCAAGCTTTAAGGGTGCTTGGAAAACCACTACAACCTTCAAGAATATTAATTCTTGGAACCTTCACACTTCCACTCACTTATTTAGGTTATGAGCAACCTCTTTCACTAGGGTCTCACTACCCTTTACACAAAAGACTAGATTGAGAGTGTTTAGAAAAGGATTTGTACTCTTGAAGTACAGATTATACAAGTTGAAGCTTATTGGTATTGATCAATGACACAAGATTAAAGCTCAAAGGTGATTTATGATCAAGATGATGAAAAGTAAGCAAATGATATGAAATAAAACAAGAATAATGATTAGGAAAGGTGTCCCAACAATGTGAATAGTGATCACTATTTATAGAGGCCCCCCATGACCCTTTGAACACTCATTTTCGCAAAACTAGCCGTTTATAGCCGTTGGACTGCTTACTGTCCAGTAAGTATTCGAATACTTTTCGTAAGGTATTCGAATACTTCAACTGGTATTCGAATACTTTTCTTAAAGTATTCGAATACTTTGTTCTGAGCATAAGTATTCGAATACAGACAATGTAGTATTCGGATACTTTCTTTGATTGTGCAGTTTTATGAGTTGTAAAGCATTCCTTTTAGTCTCTAATCACTTTTAATGTATTTCCTTGACTTGTATAAAATGTTTTGGGGTTATTAAATATGTCAAGGATCTTTTTCATAATAATCAAGGCTTTCAAGTGATTGATGACATGGATAATGCATGCATGGATTTAAATATCCTTTGAGCTCATTTATGCATCATTAATCAATTTACCTTTACATTTGGATTCTAAGTTCTCAGGAGCATGTTTCGATAATGATCTTGTGTGTTGAATGATTCGCTCTTGTTGACTTGTTTGAATTGCTTCGTTTGACTTTTGATTGTTGCGAGTTGTGTTATCTCCAACATTGCTTCTATGCTTGTTTGTTATCATCAAAACTCTTGCATGAATGAACTCTTCATTTTAAGCGCATTGGTTTCACAAAAAATACATAGTCATATTGTTAATTTTATTAGAACATCCCAATGGTTTCCAAAGCTCCTAACAACATCTTTTTAAGTCCCCAACTTCATTAAATTACCACTCAACTTCAACTTTCACAATTTTCCTCTTTTAGGCCAAATTCAACACTTAGGCACATCCAATGGTTTCCCTTTCAATCCACATGCATCACAACAACACACAACCTATTTAAACTTGGCTCACAACCACCCAACACCAATTGCATGAATTTTACAACATCCATTCTTATTATAAAATATCAGTATATAGTAAATAAAATGGTTTTATTTTGTAGTTGAGTAAATCAAGTGTCATGAGTTTCTACTCGAATATCAGGATCTCGCACTCGAGTATAATAGAATATTATTATAAAACAAACCCACTAAATTATTATTACATTGATAATATCAACTTCACTAAGCCTTTATTGCTTTGATGCTAATAATTCCACTCAATCTCCCTTGCATTGATGGCATTATCTAGATTATGATTAGGATTTGATTTGGACATGATGTCTTCATGATTAATCCATGTTTCCTGAATCATCCCACTAAAAGCTTCCTTAAACTTCTTGGCCCTTAACCTTGTGATTGGCTCATTTGGCAATTGTAATGAATCATTTGGTGTTGTCTCCTTATTCATATCATATTTGAATCCCATCAAAAGCAAAGATAAAACTAAGAATATTTATCGCCTAAAAATAAGGAAAGTTTCTAAAGATAAAGATAAGAATTATTGATTACAAAGTAATCAGCATTAACCTCCTAAAAATAAGGAAACAATTAAAATCAAATAAATCTAATAATTAAGGAAAGATTATGATAGGCTGATTGGCACCCAATGAAAATCAAAATACATCCTAAACCTTATCTTCCAAAATATGCCAAATATTTTAAAGGCAAAACTCTTGATAACGTGGGTCAATCTTAAGGTGCCATAAATTTGATTTAAACCAGACTTTATGAATCAACCAATTACATGCTTCCTTGTATTCTTTTTCTTAATCTCTCATAATTTGACCAAATGAGATTTGGATTGCACCCCACCCCTTAATATTATTCCTAGATTCACATCAACTTTCGTTGAATATGTGCTACTAGCTTACTTAATAAGCAATTTAAAATCGCTTTTGATTCCACGACATGCCACATTACTAGCTTACTTGATGATGAAGTTGAGTTCATAGGCCATATGATTGATAATTTTTATATGCTTGACCTTTATGATATTTCTTCACATGATTCTAAACACTTGTTAAGTAAGGATGATGAGTCTTGGTTATGGCATAGGCGATCTAGTCATATAGAAATGGGCAATCTAAACAAACTAGTTAAAAATGAATCAGTAATTGGCTTGCCTAAACTTAAATTTGAAAAAGATAAAATGTGTAATGTTTTCCAAAAAGGGAAACAAGTGAAGACATCATTTAAGAGTAAGAACGTTGTTTCCACATCTAGGCCACTTGATTGCATATGGATTTGTTTGGTCCCACAAATATAATAAGTTTTGGTGGCAATTACTAAAGACTTATAATCATTGATGACTATTTTAGGTTCACATGGACATTATTCCTACCACACAAGAATGAAGCATATAGAGCATTTAAGAAGTTAGGTAACCATATCATGAATGAAAATAATATGAAAGCTGTGCATATTAGAAGTGATCATGGTGGAGAATTTAAGAATCAAAAGTTTAAAAAGTTTTGTGATAAATATGACATTGGACATAACTTCTCCTCTTCAAGAACCCCCCGAGAAAGTGGGGTTGTTGAAAGGAAGAATCGTACTTTAAAAGAGCTTGCTACAACCATGATAAATGAAAATAATCTTCCTAAGTATTTTTGGGCTGATGCGGTGAGCACCGCTTGCTATGTGATGACCTATTATAAAGAAAAAACGTCTGTGAATTTTTTAAAGGAAGAAAGCCTAATATTGCATATTTTCACATTTTCAATTACAAATGCTATGTTTTGAATTATGGTACGGATAACCTTGGAAAATTTGATGCTAAAGCTGATGAAGGTATATTCCTTGGTTATTCTCTCACTAGTAAAGCATATAGAAATTATAATAAAAGAACAATGACAATGGTAGAATCCATTTATATTGCTTTTGATGAAACTAACTCTTTTGCAAAGAAAATCTTGTGTTGATGATGATATTGTGGATTCCATTAAAGACTTGAGTTTGAATGACAAGGATGATAACGCTAAAGAAAAAAGAAGTAAAGCCATTGATTAAAGCAACTAATCAAGTGAGCAACAAGATCTTCTTAAAGATTGGAAGTACGCCAAATCACATCCAATTGATGCTATTATTGGAGATATCTCAAAGGGTGTATCTAGTAGAAGCTCTTTGAGAAATGCATGCAATCATCTAGCCTTTATGCCATAAGTTGAGCCTAAGAAAATTGATGAAGCAATTTAAGATGAAAATTGGATGCTTGCTATGCAAGAATAACTCAAGTAATTTCAAAGTAATAATGTTTGAGAGTTTGTACCTAAATCGAATGATCATCAAGTAATAGGAAAATAGGTGTTTAGAAACAAAGTTGATGAAAATTGCGTCATTACTAGAATCAAGGAAAGTTTAGTTGCTAAAGGTTACAATCAAGATAAATGGATTGATTATGATGAGACATTTGCTCAAGTTGCAAGACTTGAAGCTATAAGATTACTAATTGCTTATGCTAGCATTTATGATTTCAAGCTCTATCAAATGGATATCAAATTAGCCTTTTTAAATGGATTTATTCAAGTGGTTTATGTTAATCAACCTCTTAGATTTGAAAGGTATGACTTTCCTACTCGTGTATAAGCTTAAAAAGGCATTGTATGGCTTAAAGCAAACACCTAGAGCTTGGTATGAAAGATTGAGCAAGTTTATCCTAAAACGTGACTTCTTAAGAGGTAAGGTTGACACTGTTTTGTTCAATAAAATAAAGTATGATCATACTTTACTAGTTTTTATATTGATAATATCATTTTTGGTTCTACTAATGAATATATTTGTGAAGAATTTACAAACATTATGCAAAGTGAGTTTTAAATGTCTATGATGGGAGAGTTAAAGTACTTCCTTGGGTTGCAAATAAAGTAAGAAAAAAGGCATATTCATCAATCAAGGAAAGTATTGCAAAGAGCTACTCAAATTCTTTGGAATGGATAAAGCAAAACCCATAGACACACCTACTTCAATCTTACTCCACAAAGATGAAGATGGTAAACCGGTTGAGGTAACTAAATATAGAAGTATTATTGGATCATTACTATACTTGACTGTTAGTAGTCTGGACATTATTTTTAGTGTATGTTTATGTGCTACATTTCAATCATGTCTTAAGGAATCACATATTAATGCGATAAAAAGGATTATGAGATACTTGATAGGCATTACAAATATTGGTTTATGGTATCCTAAGGGATATCCACCTACATTGGTTGATTATTCCAATTTTTCAGTTTACAAATTAGATAGGGAGAGTACTTGTGGTACTTGCAACTTGTTTGGAAATTCATTAATCTCTTGGAATAGTAAAAAAATAAGTGTTGTTTTATCAACCGTCGAAGCAAAGTATGTGTCCCTTATGGATAAAGCAACAATTCCAAGAATATGGTCTAATACTACCCAATATACCAACCAAATGTGATAATACTAGTGCAATCAATCTAAAAAAGAGTCATATTATGCACTGTAGGACTAAGCAGATAGATATAAGACATCATTTCATTAGAAACCATATTCAAAAGGGAGATGTTAGTATGGAATTTGTTGAATCACATGATCAATTAGCTCATATATTTAGTAAGCTATTGCCTAAGGATACATAAGAAAGGTTGAAATTGGAATTATAATTATATATTCCTCTAACTTGATGTTCTATGATATTCATGTTGATTTGATAATAATTAGTAGTTGACAATAAGTAATTTGATTACTTTTGATAATGCCTTGATACCAGGTGTTGGTGGGTTTTGATGATAACTAGTAACTACTTAATGTCATTGTTGAGTAAAGTGATCAATATCAACTACTTTATAGAAGAATGACAATTCTATAATTTCTGTAAATTCTGAAAACTTGATATTGAGTTAATTTAACTTGTTCTTCATGTTTTTTAAACTAACTATTGATGATAATGAAACTAGTTTGACTAGTAGTTGACTTTTTAGGTTTTTAAGCTATATTCATGTTTAAGCTCTTTTTAATATTTCCAAAAAGGAAAAAATATGTTGAGATTGAGAAATGTCCCTATTGTACTAAATTTAGATCTAATATCTTATCACTTGCATATATGTATAAAAGTGAGTTAGTGATAGGGGAAAATATATAGTAAAAGGGAGTGTATTACATGTATATGTGTGAATGTGTAATCTGGATTTTTGAGTTACTAACCCCAATTCTTGATGCCCAAGAACAACAACACCCATCAACAAATAAAGAACCGAGGAATGTTTCTACATTTAGACATAAGATGTAAAGACCGCGGCACTTTACCTATAAAGAGGTAAGAAACATATTATAGTTGAAGACACCACAAATGGTGGTGGAAATCCGTTTGATAAGTCGAAGGGTGAATGCCAAAGAAGACGATAATCCCTGATAAGTTTTTTTTTTTTTTCGAATATTTTCAAAAATATAATTTTTACATCCCATTTATGATAATATCCCAAAAATTTAGTTTCCCGAAAACTCTCAAACGAAAATTATTATGAATAATTCCTTCTCTCTACTTTCTTATTCTTTTGTGGGGGTTACTACTTCTGAATCATTCTCTTCCTATTGCTCTGCATCTTCATCAAACCCCATCATAATATACATGATGTCGAAAATGCATAGAAAAGTTACTAAACAGAAAGTTTGGATTTTTATAAAAAAACAACACTCCAATTCTCAATTTCTATTAACAAAATAACAAAATTCAACTCCTAGAATAAGGGTCATAAGCAACTTTTTATAGACTAATTACAAATTGATTCAAAATTCAAAATTTTAAAATCCTAAAAATAATAAAATTTCCTAAAATAAATATAACAGTAATTAAAATATAAAAATAAATAAATAATTACAATTAAATCATTCAAAATATGTGACAAATCTTAGATCTCAAATCATGTCAAATTTTTTTTTTTTGGTTAAACAAATCACAATCATATCTACAAAAATATTAAGTAATAAAATAAAGAATAAAAATGTTATCAAAAATTATATATTTTATTGTCAATTGAAAGATTGTCCATAAGAATGATATCGATTCGAATTCGATACTCATTCTTGTGCCAAATGTAAAATATCTAGTTGTTTTCAACATTTTCGAAAAACTTTCTACTAAAAAAAAGAGAGGATACGTTCTACTAACCTGAAAGGGATAAGGAAGATGGTGAATCAGTATGATAATTCTTCATTCTTAAATATGTCCTTCCCTTGTTTTATTGTTAATAAATAATTTCTAATAGAAAATAAACGGGCAGTCCGATAATACAAATCCATAGAAACAAGAAATATTTGTTTATTTAGTTCTTTGACACATTATTTATTAAATATAAATATCATAGAATATGTTATCAATATTAAATATACATTATTTATTAAATATATTTTTATATAAGAAATATATTCTCTGGGTGAGAATAAAAAAATAAGGTGTTATCAAATATATATATATATATATATATATATATATATATATATATATATATATATTTCTAAATAACTCTCCAAAAATAATATTAGAGAGCAAAATATAATCATGCAGACTTAAAGTCACCTAATACTATAAGCTTTATAAACCATTTAAGAAAAAATAAAATAAAAACCGAACCGCTAAATTATTTTTATAATAATTGTTGATTTCCACAATCTCTTAATTAATATCTTAACTATTGATTTCCATCAATCAACGATTATCATTTATTGTGAATTAATTAATTAATTTTATTTGCGATAATTTAACCGTTGATTGATGGAAATCAATGGTTAAGATATAGGTCGTAAGAAGTTATAAACGAAAATAGGTTGTAAGTATAATCATTCCCTAATTATTAAATGTGTATCTTTTGTATTTTTTATATTTTATAATTTAAAAATCAAAACATAATATAAAAACAACTCATATGTTCTCTAGATTTGATTTTGAAAATAAAAATAAATTACAATTTTTAAATTTTTATTTTATTTTACAAAATAGACTTTATCAAACGATTTTTTTTCTTTCTAAAAACTTAAAAATATAAATAAAAATTTTCCTTGCCTCGTACATACATACTATAAAGCACCGACACTTCAAAAATCCTGACGTGTCATGTCCGAGACTTTTCGACACTCCCTGACACTCCAATACGCATTATAGAAATTCAAAAAAAAAATTCAAAGATTGCATTGCGTTGAGTTTTTAGTTCTAACTATTAGATTCGTTGGATTATGATTACCATTTTGTTGAGTTAATATAAATATTTGGGATATCTTATGTTTTTTTGCAAAATCGATGCATACTATAAGTTTAGTTTCATTTTTTGTTAAATATTAAATATAATATACACTACATACATTAAAAATATTATTTAATATCAAAACGTATCCTAACGTGTCGAAATCTAACATTTTTTAGAATTAACATGTCAGAGTGTCGTGTCGTATCGTATCGCGTGTCCCTGTGAGTATCGGTGCTACATAGCATACATAACCCAAAAAAAAACGTCTCGGGTTCGGAAATATCTTTTACGGTCCAGGGACCACCCAATAATCTGGTGCTCCCACTCACAACATTGATTTTTTATTTTCCTTTTTACCTCTGCTATTTTTTTTATTTCCACTTTTACCCTTTCATTCACACTAAAAGACCAAAAAAAAACAATAATCCTACACCATAATAAATAATCTCCTCGAGTTCGGTTTGTGTTTTTGCTCTTTCTCCCCAATTCGCTGGCTTGCTCATAAAGAAGTTTTTTTTTTTTTTTCGTGGTTAGAAATTTAGATGGGATTAGACATTATTAATTTCATTAGGCTTAATCAGGGATCTTTGCGGATATTTTGAAGAGATTATAGATTTCATCACCAATCTCAACACCGATTAGATTCTCACATTATCCAGCTGAAAATCGAAGTCACACCCGTATTAATAGTTAATTTCACTTATATTCAAAGACACATTTAACTAATATATTAAAATAATTAAATACACCCAATAATATTCCTACCAAATATATCTAATAAATTTATAACCTCATTAAATTATTCCATTATCATTATATATCACTGCTTATAATTATTATTTTTCATAACTTAAGATTAATTTTTTTTTCTAAAAAAAGTCAATCGACACATCGTTTCATTTAAAAGGAAAAAAATCAACAAAAAAAAAAAAATCAAAAGAATATAGATTTATTTATTTATTGAGAGAGAGAGAAAAAAAGAAGAAGATAGAGATAGTATTTTCCTATGTCATCGAACCCTAAACTCGAGACAATCTTCACCCCACTTTTTTCAGGTGTACAAATTTTGGCCGCCCCTATCCAAGTCACTTTCTTTCTCTCTCTTTCTCTCTCTTCAATCAATTCTCTTTAGAATCTGAGTTAAGTTGGGGTGTCGTTTCTCAATTCACACACACACTCGAAAAAACGCTCAAACCCAAATTTCATTGAATTGAATTTGGGAAGATGGGAAAGTACATGAAGAAATCAAGAGCTGGTGGTGGTGACGTTAAAGTGATGGAGGTTTCTTCCCCTATCGGCGTTCGCACCAGAGCCAAAACCCTCGCTCTCCGCAATTCCGATGACTCCTCCTCCTTCCAATACCTCCAGCTCCGCAGCCGCCGCCTCCTCAAGGTCGTCCCCACCCCGCCGCCGCCGCCGCCACCGCTGCCACCCAAGAAGTCCGACTTTTGCGGCGGCGCGTCTCTCGACTCCAGGTTAATTGATGAAGCTGAGGCTTCTTTTGGGGAAAACACTTTGGAGGTTGAAGGAAGAGACAGGTATTTCTATGCTTCAAGATTGTCTTTTTTTTTTTTTTTAATATTTCAATCTATTTGAGTACATAGTGCTTTTTTGCATTTTGGATTTTTTTGTTATTTTTTTCTTTTGAAAAAAATTTAGGTTGATTGTTCCACCCTATTTACTGTTTTTTTTTTATGTGATTTTTCGATTATTTGTGTGTATGACACTTTTTGGTTGGTATAGCTTGAAAATTACTAGGTTTTTTCTTTTTCTTTTTCTTGGTATTTTCAGTTTAAATTAACGACGAAGAAGGGGAAAATAGAATTTTTAGAGATTAATTGATTTTTTCTTTTCCTTTTTTTTTTCAAATATGAACTTGCATGTAATAGGTATTACCTCGATTTTAAATATCTTTTTAAGTGTATTTTCAGGGAAGTGAAGAGTGGAGAGGGTTTCAGAAAATTGTTCTGTGCGGTTGTAAACATGTAAATTTATTTATTTATTTATTTATTTTTATTCTGAAAAGTCACGACTTCTGGTGCTGATGAATTTTCGGTCCTTGAATTTTTTTTATTTTTTTTATTTTCTGACGAATATGATTTTATACTCTTCCATGGTGCTGAGGTAAGGGAAGGACTGTGGTTACAAAAGGGTTGGGTTATATTTGTAAACTGTGACTTGTCATAGGTTCTAAACCTTTTTAACGCTCCACTAGTGTTATTTATTACAACCTGTATTTTTCCGGGATTTTAATATTTGGCGTATAACTCTTTAATAATTGCAGCACCGCTATAACTTTTTTTGTTATTTAATATTATTTTTTGCAGCTGTTGCTTTACATTAAAATAATTTCATAGTCTCACAAAACCAGTGGTGCAGTGATGTAGTAGTGATTTTTGAGGTGCTATTATATTGTTGAGTAAGTTTTGATAAAATCTCCATGGAATGGAACCATCCAAATGGCAAATAAATTCTCTAAATTGATTTCTCTTCAGATCTAGTTGTCAACTAATTGTGATTTAACAATCTGCGTGCAGTTATATTTTGAGTCCATTTATTAATTTTAATTATGTTTCCCACAAGATTTTTTATGAACTCAAACCGACTAGTTTTTTTATTTTTTTATTTTATAAACTAAACCGACTAGTTTTAAATGATTCTATTGCGAGTCCATCATGTTTTTATTTTTAACCTTTATTGTCATTTGATTATTTGTGAATAAATAAATCTTTGGTGCTACTATTGCACCTAGATTCAGTGCAGCACATCAATGAGAGCATTATACATCAGAGGAGAAAAGAAAAAATTTGGCATAAAAAAATAGAATTTTAAGTGACATGTAATGTTCCCATTGGTGGAATGTACTGAATATTTGATGCAACAATAACACAAAAAACTTATTCATTATTTGTCTTCAGTAATATAAGGAGCAGTAACTCTCATTCATGCCTTGTATGATGTACATGGGTCCTAGTTGCAGAGTTGAGATGTGTGTGTTTATGGGATTACTTTTGGGTTTGCAATGGCTGAGAAAGATTTTGGATGTCTCTTGCTTTGTATTTTAAAGTGGTTGAGCCCACCGAGTCAGAGGTTGTCCATTGGAATGCCACCTACTTTTTTCAATAGCAAGTTGTCTCTTGTTTGTTCTATGCTCAAGAGATTTTGTGGGATTTAACGTCCTTTTTTTTTTTTTTTTAACATGTTATGCTGTCAGCAGTTAAGTTATCCTGCACCTGGTGCAGAAACTTTTCGGTGATTTTTATGTTACTAGCCAATACTTATTATTCATATATGACTATCATCTTTTTTTTTATTACATTCTTTTCTGCCGAGAATATATTGATTACAATTTGGTTGTGAAACAGGAGCACCAGGGAAAGCACACCTTGTAGTTTAATAAGGGATTCAAATGCCGTTGACACCCCTGGTTCCACCACTAGGAAAAGGACTTCTACTTTCACAAACCAAATAATCCATGAAAACATACAAAGAAATATTCCAACAGCTTTTGAGATGGAGGAGTTCTTTGCTCATATAGAGCAGCAGCAACGAACTATGTTCATGGACAAGTATGCTCCCTTTATCCAATTATCTGCAGAGAGTAAATATCCATTTGGGTCCCCAACAAAAAACATGGTCAGTCCCTTACAAAAAAAATTAGTCTCGAAGTCCCTATGAAATTCAAAGTGGACCCATTTTAGTCCTTTTGAGGAACTAATGTGGGTTTTTTTTTTTAAATTTGTGAGGGACCACGATTTCAACTAAATGGGTTTATTTTGCATTTCTTAGGGACCTCGAGATTATTTTATTTTTTTTGTAAAGGACTAAAGTGATGATCCTGTTTTTTTGTTAAGGACCCAAAAGAATATTCACTCTTTTATTTATTTATTTTTTCAATTTCATTTTCTGTTGATTTTTTCTCTCCATTTATTAATGTACATATTTAATTTGTCTATCTGTATTTCGCAGGTACAATTTCGACATTGTCAATGATGTACCTCTTCCTGGACGGTACGAATGGGTCCAAGTACCTAATCACTAGTCTAAAGCCTTAAGTGATATGGGGTTCAATGTCTTATCTATTGATTTGGAGAAGATCTATTTAGGACTTGCAATGTAACAACTAGCAGCGAGTTAACTAACCAATTTAGATTCCTTGAAGCTCTTTTTCATTAAGAATAGGGTTAGGAGCATAGATTTCTAAAATATGGGATTAGTTTAGTGTTGGGGGGATATCTAATTGCTAGGTCAACTTTTCTGTAGTTTCTTTACCTTCTGTCAATACTGTGGGAGGTATGGTTAATTATGTGGAGAATTAATGTAGGGTACTTACCTTTGTTCTCAACGTCGAAATATAGCATTAAGATTTTAATAACCATCTTTAATGTAATATGCCCCACGAGAGTGCATCAAAAGGCGAAAGTTAAAATGGCCTTCATGAAGGTCTCTGACAACCACGACGAATACCTACACAAAAGTTTTAATTTAAAATATTCCAAATCTAAGTCACATGATTTCTTTATTTCGAAGTTTGGCATTGAATTCAAAGACGAAAAAGAGATTTTGGCTAACGTTTAAGTCGATTTATTTTGAATGCATATTTTTTTATAACCGACTTTAAGGTGATAGTGAATGGATTGAAAAATATAGTTAATTACTTACAATTAAAATTAATTTTAATTTGTTATTTACGTAAAAAAAAAGAGAGTTTATATTAATCCATTGATCTGTTAAATTCTTTAATTGGACTAATATTTTAAGTGGTTATTAAAAACAATCAATTCAAGTATTCAACCTTGTACTCATTAATAATGAGATTTTTTTTCATTGATATATAATTTGTTTTAGCGAAGTTACCAACCACATCTATAATACCGGGGATTTTTCATTTTGAAAATGAATTTTTTTACTCATTCAAAGTTCAGCATAAAGGGCCTACCAAATAAAAAAAAAAAAGTTCCACATAAAAGAAAAAACATATTCAATTATGTTTTTTAAAAATTAGTTATTGATTACTAATTTGAAGTTTTAAAGAAATAAAATTTAAATTTCAAATAAACTCTATTACTCATTTATATATAAATATAAAAGAAATTGTAAATACTTATGCTTTTAATCATAATTATATTCTAGCACTTCTCAATTACGTGTTATTAATTATTTATTTTAATAAGAAAACAAAAATATAAGTTGGCACACGTGTACTACATAAAAATACACTGTATAAAGTGTTTATAGGATATTATATTAGGACTAGTTCATTCTTTTAAAAATGAAAGTAAACAACTCAAAGTTAAATTATTGCTATTGTTTTCCTAGCAATTCAAAGTAAACAACAATACTCTTTTTGTCTTAGCTTTCTTTCTTCTTCTTTTTCGTAGCTTTATTTCCTTTCTATGCTTTATTCTTTTTCTTAACTAAATTTTTTGGCAACTAAAGGCGAACGAGAGCTCTCTTCAAAGTGAACGCTTTCCCTTGTATATAGGTCATCTCTTAGGAATCCTCTTTTGCTGACCATAAACCTTCGAAATCTCTTATTCCTCTGCTTCGGAGACATAATTTGAAGGATGTCAGCTTTTGGAGATCAATCCCGTAAAAGAATTTTTCAAGTTTACCTTCCATTTCCTTTTGTCATTATTGCTTTCTTTTATGAAGTTACATTTAAATTATGCATGTCAAGATAATACATAATGCTATAGAACAATAAAAATATAAGCATCATCACATTAACAAGTTATTATGTATTCAATAACTATCTTTAATATATTTTTAAGGGTCATAACATTCAGAGATCACATCCCCCATGAGATGATTCTTTTCCTAAAAGCTCACCTTCTCGTTCTTTTTCTCATTATGCATGTACTTTTGGACAATGGAATGAATATTTATGGCTTTAATACTTCTTCTGTCATTGCATATGAGAAATTTTGCAGCAACACATAAAAAGCCAGGATATATATGCGGATCCTGGTTTTTGTTTTTTTTTTTTTAAGTATCAGAATTCGCATGTGGATCTTAGTGTAAATATATTTGCTGCAAAATTTCTCATCTGTTATCGCCTATGAAGCACCAACACTTCAAAAATCCTGACGTGTCGTGTCCGACACTTTCCGACACTCTTGGACACTCCGACACTCCCCGACACTCCAATACACATTATAGAAATTCAAAAAAAGGTTTAAAGGTTACATTGTGTTGAGTTTTTAGTTCTAACTATTAAATTCGTTGGATAAATATATTTTTAATATAAATATTTGCTACAAAATCTATGAATATTATAAGTTTAGATTCATTTTTTTATTAAATTATTGAATATTAAATACTATATACACCACATAAATTAAAAATGTTATTTAATATCAAAACGTGTCCTAACGTGTCGAAATCTAACATTTTTTAGAATTAACGTGTCAGAGTGTCGTGTCGTATCGTGTCACGTGTCCCGTGTCAGTGTCGGTGCTACATAGGTTATCGCTGCAGAAGTGACGAACCCAATATGTATATGACAAAATGTCATGCATATCATTTGCTATTTCATAAAATATTATGTTGGCACTCTTCAATAACAGACAAGAAATAAAGACCACAAAATATCATTCTCAAATAGTAAAAATGACTAGTAGTAGTAGCCCTTGCATGTATTTTTTGATCATACTTCTCGATATATAACAACATAATTTTCCATGCAATTTATTATATCCGCATATTATATAAAACTCCATACATTTTCATAATGAATAACTGAGCTAAACTTATTACCTAGCGAAAATTGTTTCAAATAAAACTAGTTTCTGTCTAAACCTAAGCCAAGGAAAAGAAGGATTGAGAAGGGATGTTATTTTTAATAAAGTTTGAACAGGAAACGACTAAGGCAAAAAAACAAAGCATTAGATAGCTCTGCATCATACATCCATTTCCGATCTTTTGAAGGCTAAAATCAAGACCTTAAGAAAGGATCTTAAGCCCAAAAATCATTCTCAATCATTGAACTTCAAACAAGAAAACACAGCCATCACAAACATCTCATTATAACATACCACCAAGAGAAAAGAAAAACACTAAACAAACATATAAAGAACCACGGAGGTTTGAAGTTTACAAAGGGTTAGCTTCAGCAAAATTATCATTCAAGCGTTTCCTGATATAAATGATTTATTATCTACATCTGATAATTCATTATTAAGCTATCTAACATTCAAATGATCACTGGTTCAAAAAAGAATCAATTATTATTTATGATAAATGGATATCTATACCCGATTCAAATTTTGAGTCTCAGACCCAATATAATCTATTAGAGAAGATAATCGATTATGGAATTCAAAAACTTAAAAAAAAAAGAATTAATTTATGTAAAAAACCAATTCAACCAAAAAGGTTAAGCTGTTAGGTAAGGCTATATTAATGGTTTCATTCAAGTGCAAGTTTACTTTTTGGAATTTTTTGTGCAAAATGGTACACTGATGTGCGTGCCCATATTATGTACAAATATGACCAATTCTGAAATCCCATTTACTATGAAGAGATTAAAACGGAATGACATGTTCCATTCATAAATAATTTACCAAAACACACGTTCTATCGCGTAATGATATGATACCCTTGCCAAAACTTAAAATATGCATTTACTTTCTGCGATTCGAAAAGGGAAGTATTTCTTTAAACAATTTCATATTCTCAATGTCACATAACATTTTACAATCATACAAGCTATGAAATAAAATTTGATTCTCAACAATTATGGTATCTAACTTCAATGTCACACAGATTTTGTATATTCATTGAGAAGGGACAAATATCAGAAACAAAATTAATTTGTCAAATTTAACATTTGTGCCAATGACATACATGAAGCATGTCCAAACAAAATAAAGGCAAGCTGAGTCATGTGCCAGAGTGATTTTTTTTTTTTTTTTGATATATAGAGTGATTTAGTTGTAAACGTTTTGATTTTCTGGCATCTCTAAACTTTTCAGTTAAAGAAATTTCTTGCCTCTATAACCAAGAACCACCACACCTTCAGAGGTTTCTAAAGATCCAGCACCATTTTGTTCAGCATAATTATGTAAAGAATCAAAGAACAAAGTCAGTAGGTACAGATTGACAGTAAATAGTTGAGACTTACTTCAGAACAATATGATAATATCAACAGAAGGAATGTATTTTCAAACTTGAAACGTTATACTTTCTTCATCACTGAAGAAACTAATAGTTTGATACCTGTTCTATTCATGCTACCAACCGTTGTTAAGTGCTTTTATTCTATGAGGGTGACGGAGGCTCTATAAAGTTTCCATGCTTTGCTTCTGCCATTTCAACTTCATAAGGGCTGTTATCTGAAGATTTCTCATCCTCCATTGCCATCCGTTTCAGTTTCTCCTGTTGTACATCGCGTAGCTCATATCTGATCAGCAATGAACGGGAGTCAAATTTCATCAAATCATGCCTTATTTTCCCCCCCTTTTTTGTTGATGTATGTGTTGACCGTAAGCATTGTGATTGTGTGCTCACACAAAATTCAAGTAGGAGATGGGAAAAAATAAATAAATAAATAAAGCAAAATTTTCAAAGCAGCTAATATCTACAAAAATTGGCAAAAACGTCAAGAGAATATCAGTTTTTGTTAAAGAACCATTTCACCCAAAACCTTAAGGTAGTAAGTAAGGGCCTTTTTAATGATTTATATTATATTCTCTAACACACCCCCTCACGCAAGAGCCCTTTGGGCTTCAAGCGTGGAATGTGGCACAAGCCCATTATTGGTCTGCCTTGTGCTGCACAAGCCCATTTTTTGGTCTGCCTCGTGTTTTTTTTTTTTAATTTAATCTGAAAGTGGGGGGCGGTGAGGATCGAACTCGTGACCTTGTGGTCAGTCAAGCTCTGATACCATGTTAAAGAACCATTTCACCCAAAACCTTAAGGTAGTAGGTAAGGGCATTTTTAATGATTTATATTATATTCTCTATCAGTTTTAATCATTTTTAAATAGTTATACAACAATTGAAAAGAATTTGGAAAACTTACTCGACAACATGGCTCCTGGCAAGCTTAAAGTATATTTTCCAGAATTGCTTTTCCTTCAAATGTCGAGGACATAGTACATATCTCAGTTGAGATATTTCCTGGAATATAATCAAACTAGAATTACTTAGGGTACTAATTGTACGGCTTTTATTTTTCCTTTCACCATCCCACTATGTATTTATAGAATAAAGTCAAGTCACAAAGTTATTAAAAAGGTATGATGCAAAAAACATTAAATGCATATGCAGATAAGCGACACAAGCCGCCATTCATCAAGAAACTATTTTAACTAGAATTTACATAACTCCATCTGCCTATAAACAGAAATATATCCTATCATAGAACTTCTTTGACGACTGTGCGAAGTATAGTAAGCATACAATTTAGGGAAATAATGATTCAAGCCTTCATTTATGCCTACAGATTACAGATGAAGATTATCAAGAAAAACTGACACCTAATAAAACTTAATGACTTTAGAACATCAATACTGAGCCAGTAACCAAATCACAGAAGACTGTTCAATTGGGGATGGTGAATAACACATAAGTTCCTATTGATACTCTTAACAACTCTTTTGTTACGTTACTCTATAGCTAAATTGAATCATATCTAAATTGAATCATATCAAGCACAAAGATAGCCAATTTCCATTTTTGTTTATTTTTTTAATAGATTATTTCATTAGAACGGAAAGAGTTTAAATAATGTTGTTGTTGTTTGGTGGAGCAAAATATTTGAACTCCTATTGACACGCTCAATAACTATGCAAAAGATGTCAAGCAAGATTGTTATTATTGGCTTGGTACAATGGAGGTGCTCGGACCAGCGGCTAGCATAGCTCACTTCCACAAAGACTTAATCTCTGTTTTCAGTCCAAAGCCATAAATTCCGTATATAAAAAAGGTAGATAACAAATTTTCCCCTATCGTTGTTCCACGTATGATTATTTGCAAGACTTCAACACATACTAAGTACTAACTTAAATCCACCCTTCACTCAATAAGCAGAGAGGGAGATTGGTAATTCAACAAGATAAGTTAGATATATAATTCACAAATCAGCCATTCTGAAAAGGTTCATAACCACTATTCCAGGACAAAAATGGAGGATTGACATACTCATTTAGTAACAAGTAGCTCCGTCCAAAATGCTGCTAATTAGGGTTTCAAAAAACCAAGCAATTCTTTGCCTTCTTTCACATATAAGGGGTAAAAAATAAGCACAAGAAATTTCAGGATAAGAAAACAGACAAAACAAATCAAACAAGACTGAGAAAATTCATAGGTAAAGAGAACGGATTAATCTCTCTCTTTTTACTTTTTCTTTTTCTTTTGCATGAATTTGAAAAAAAAAAAGAAAAAAGATTAAATAACGAAAGATTCATTAAATATAATACCAATTTACTCGTCCTCTATAACAGAATTTCCTTTGCATAATGAATGATTCATTAAATATAATACCAACATGCTTGCAGGTTGCAGCTGCTCAATCAAAATGAGCTCAATTTTACATAGAACCATCTCAATTGACTACAGTATTACAAAACCAAATAACTTCCATAAGCGAAAGGAATTTATTCAACATTTATTGTACTTTTCCATGGTTTTTGTTTCAATATAAAAACTGGATTGTTCATATAAATAAACAAAATTGTGCAGTAGCAATAAAAGGCGAGGGTGATATAGATAGTTTAACCCTTATTTATCAACTTAAGCATTCAATACAATTGGTATTTGGTAATATGAAATAGGAACAGAACTGAGAGCATTGGCTTTTGCAAAGTACAAATCTAAAAGAAAATAAGAATTTCTTAAGAGAACAAAAAAGTACAGGAATATGGGATCCTTTGGAAGTAAAAGAAGGCAGGGGGAAAAGGAAAGCAAAATAAGTAAAAATCACACAAAGTTAAAAAGAGCTCTCCAGTCCCTCTGCACATCAGATAAACAGAAACCCCCTTGAAGAGATGAACAGAAACTTACAAAGAAGGAAGTAAACATTTCTTATCCCAAAGAAGACTCACAGCTAAAGAATTATAACCTAGCATTTTCATTGAAATAAACAACTGGGCGGTGCCCTATCATGTTATGCTTTTGGTTGAAAATTGAAATTTAGTCTTACGTCTCGGTCAGCAAATTAGAAATTAGAAATTGTTCATTTTCTACCCAAACTCTGCATTCACCAATCAAAATAGATTTATAAGGAAAAAAATAAAAGTTTCATTTCTTGCTTGCTTATTCTTTCTTGTTGCTGGTTAAAATAATTTCTACAATAGAAGAATAACAGACTCAAAGGCAGAAATAATAGGAAACCACACAACCGACTATATCTGCGCACAAGATTGCCTTATTTGCTCCCTCAGCTTCTTGGACATGTTATGGGCAACTGATATTCAAAAAAACATGTGCAGTTGAGCACTTGAGTCTAAAAGCCCATTTAACTTATCTTCCTAAACCTCATTTTTGTTATATTCACAGTTATCTATTACGAGCTAAAGATCACTTCAGGCATGAAGAACTCATTAACTAAGTAAATCTATTAAACAATTTCTGACAAATGTATTATTCTTCTTTTCTTCATGCACCTTGCTTTATGTGCTACTTTGTAATTGATGGGCCCTTAGTCACTAAGGTGTACACAAGAAAAGATAAGCAAGGAGCAGGTGATCATCACACAGAACTAACAGAGGCTTCTCCAATTGCCAGTATTGTTTACCTTGTTCGATTTCAGTTTTCTGTCTCCATTTGTACTCTGATTTGCAGAAGCATCAATACAATCACATGTTACTACCATTTCCTTAAATTTCCTTCTCTGATACCTATCAGTTATCCAATACATCATGAGTTTTTTAAATCTCTGGCACAACTATAAGAAACTTTTTCTTATACCCCGGTAAATTGGTTTTAGTACCTATATAGCACCGATACTGACACGGGACACGTGACACGATACGACACGACACTCCGATACGTTAATTCTAAAAAAAGTTAGATTTCGACACGTTAGGACACGTTTTGAAATTAAATAATATTTTTAATTTATATAGTAAATATTATATTTAATATTCAATAATTTAATAAAAAAATGAATCTAAACTTATTATATTCATAAATTTTGCAAAGAAACATAAGATATCCCAAATATTTATATTGAACTAAATAAAATAATAATCATAATCCAACGAATCTAATAGTTGGAACTAAAAACTCAACTCAACGCAACTTAACCTTTAAATCTTTTTTTGAATTTTTATAACGCGTGTTGGAGTGTCGGGGAGTGTCGGAGTGTCCGAGAGTGTCGGACACGACACGACAGGGTTTTTGAAGTGTCGGTGCTTCATAATTTAGTACCACATTGTTAACTGTCCATTCACTGGCAAGTAAGAGATAGAATAATCATTAGTTATCATTAATCCAATTTGGAAAAAGATATTCATTTACATTCTAAGGCTCCTACAATCATTTAAAGCCAACATAGACAATTTAGGAACGCTATTTAAAAAGTAGAGTTATTTGTACTAAGACTACTATCTAGTCAAGAGGGTGAACTCTGTGCAATGTAATGCAAGCAGACTAGAGCAACAGACATGATTTTATACAGTAAATTGAAGTGTGTCATCGACATTGCAATACCTGGGATATGGAGGAAGGTAAACTGGTAAAGTCCTCTATTTCTATAAATGAGCATAGCTAGTTTTACAATTTGGTAGTTCAACATCACAAGCAAGAACAATGGCAAGAAACCTTGATATCACCCAAAGGAACAATTGAAAACAAACCTTGACTCTAGAGAGTATGAGGGTTGCATGTTTCTCTTGCCACTGAGAGAGATCAGCTCGAACTTTGTTTGAAGTGGATTGTGCTTCTTCATCATAAGTGTCTTCATCTTCATCTACACGAAAAAAAAGTTAACATAAAATTAAAAAATATTAAATACAATCAATAGATAGACGAGAAATAACACTGCATCGTTAATGGATTTTCCTATGAAGAATGCTATGGGTGTACATGACAACCTTCCTAGAAACAGTGTTTGACAAGACCACTTTATTTTATTTTATTTTTGTTCCAGAACCGGTTCAATTTATATGTTGAGGAACAAAAAAAGAGTAAAAAAATTTCTGTTTCTTTGTTTGCGAGCACAAAATAAGAAACACTTGTCTCTCTCAATCACTCTCCACCACTACCATAATCACCACTACCACCATCCCGACACGACCACTACCACTACCACCACCACCGTCGTCACCACTATCACGATCTCACCGCCACCATCACTATCACTATCAACATGCCACCACCACCACCACCACTACCACTAACAACCATCACTATCACTATCACCATGCCACCGTCACCACCACCACCACCACCACCACCACCACTACCATACCATACCACTACCACTACCACTACCATCACCACGCCATTGCCACTGCCATCACCACCACCACATCATATGAAAAGGAAAGTGATGATCCAAAATTTTTTTATGCTTAATAGGAATAATTTTTTATTCTATTATTTGTTATATGATCAAAAGCAATTCTCATTCTCAGAATCAAAATTGAACATGCTATCATATACATTTTTTTTTTTTTTTTCAGAAACTGATTTCTTTTAAAAAAAAGCAGTGCCATCATGCACACCTTAAGACACAGCTTTTCTGCTACAAACTCACAAGATTTTAAAAATTTCAACATCCTAAATTTTTCTTTTCTTAGAACAGTTCCAACCAACCCATTATTACTTGGAATAGAAAATTAAAGAAATTCATATCATATGGGTTTCTGGGTAAAGAAAGACAACCAAAATTATGAAAACTGGAAATCAAAAGATGGGACCCATAAACCCCATTATTTCTTTCCATTTTCTTCAATTTGGGAACAAAAAGAGGCAGGAAATTCAGAACAAAACAAAAAATAATAAAGGAAGAACCTTGGAGAGGGAAATTCTTAAACGTGTCAACGGTGAAGGTCTTCACGTGGTTTATGAGTTCCTCAGTAATCCCATATATGCGTTTTTCTTCTTCTTCTTCTTCTCGTCCTTTGGAATTCGATTGTGTTTGGGTATTTGGGCTTTTGCTATTTCTTGAACTCCTCGAAAAGCTAAGTCTAAGCCAATCCATGATTCGCGTGGCTTTCTTCTACAGCGGCCACTACCTCAGTAAGAAATGTTACACTTAACATAGGAAGAAGGTACAAAGCTTAGTCTATCAAATTAACATTCATAATTAATTTCATTTTCTCATGCTGGACTCAAACCCTCTTAATTTATTAATGTCGTTGTAATTTTCACAATATTAAAATCAAGTGTAATATTGTTGCACTTTAATTTACTATTCTTTATTGCAATCTCACCTTTAATTATTAGTATTTTTCCTTTTAAAAATAATCGTGTCATTTTAGTTAAAATTATATTTTTTTAAAAAATTATTTCAATTAATTAATCGCTTCGTAATTAACCCGATTCGGGATGGGTTTAGGATTAAGATTTTAAATCTTTTCCAAAGATTTTAAATTAGTGAAAATTACTCCATAAAATTTATGAGACACTATAGTTTGAAATTAATAGATAATTGAGTAAGTGCAGGCCTTTACCGGTTGAATTAAGTTACCCTGAATAGCAAAACTAACACTCTCACTCTCATTTCTCTCATTTTCCTACGTACAACACTCTCCACACTTAGCATTTTTATCTTTTTTTCCTCTTCAAGAAACAACTCCATTTCTTCCATGAAAATTATCGAAGCCACCAACTCCCCTCACCTCTCTTCTATGGGATGACCTTAAACACTTGAAAGCTTAGGTCTTGTGGAAGAAAAACACATTCTTTGAGTGTTTTAGTTTCTGTTTTGTGAGAGTTGGGGGTTGCCTTTCTTTGTTATGTGGTGTGAATCCATCTTCAAACTCATTGAAGCACCATGGAATCACCTTTAGGAAGAAAGGACCAACATATACCAACGAATTTTCGTGTTCATGGCTAGACAGAGGTTGGGTGTGGAGTAGAAGCCTTGAAGACTCTTCCTTATTCTATTTTTGAAGCTTTAGGTACATGTCTCAACCTTCTCTCTTGAGTTTCTAGGAAAAAGATTGAGTCTTGGACATATAAAATAAGTAGACATGATAACCTAGGTGACTACTAGCATGAATATACCTAAAAATGGAAGTTTGGACCTCTGTTAATGGTAAAAATGAAACCTTGATGGATATCTTCGTATAGAAGGCAAAACTGCACTTCTGTCGTAAAATATCCAGATATTGATATCCGGATATGCACTCGTAAATATCCAAATATTGACTTGTGTATATTCCTTGTTATTGGTTGTTGAACCAGGTGTGAATCAAGGATACGGTGATTCCAGAACTTGATTATGAGAATCTTATATAGTTTGCTTGTGTCTCAAGTAAACGTGGTATAGAGCTTTGTAAGCTAACCTCTCGGTTTAGGAGTTCTCTCCAAATTTGATGTTCCACCACGGTCCGGTGGGATCTTGGTTTATGATTGTATGGTTGATATATGTTGGATCATAGTATATTTGCATTCACGTAGCACATGCATATGAGATGATGTGTTATGTTATGATATGTGGAGTGATGGTTCCTAATCAGTGAATCCATATAGGGTTTTGATCCCGGTATACATAAGGTATGAATGAGGGGACATTAGTCTCTGATCACTGTGTATGACATATGTTGGTTATGATCCCGGTATACATAAGGTATGACTGAGGGAACACTAGTCTCTGATCACCATGTATGTTGCTTCTTTGGGGATCTATGATTTTCGAAAGTATAAGTTTGACCCTCCTTGTGGGATACAACCCCTAAAGCATAGTCATTGGATATGTTACAATATATGATGTCTTGTAACTATGTGATCTAACCCTTCATGCAAGAAGGAGCTCTTGGGTGAAGATTGCTCTATAAACCCAGAGTTTATTGATATTCACTCTCACCCCTCATTATGAGATATATTTCAGTCACTCCAGTAGCATATGAGCCCTCTAAGGGCAAGGGACCCGTGCAAAGTGGCTAGATCATCCAGCTAGAGCAGTTATATAGCTAGATATTATGGAGGATTGTATGATCATGTTTTGTATAGCATGATGTGTATACAATCATGCATTTATGCAGTTATATCTTGATTATATGCATGTAGTCATGTATATCTTGAGATAGGATATATGCAATGGCACAGAGCCATGTGCTAGTTTATGTATATAAGATGTATTGGGATTTTCTATATATCAAGTACAAGACAAGTATATAGTGGGACTTGATCCCTAGATAGTCTAATTTACAGCCTTTATGTTGTCCGTAAGACTATATCCAAAGTAACACTTGATTTTATTTTCGAATAGATATTTGATCATTATTTATGGTCAAAGGGTTGTCGAGTATAGAGAGCGTGCAGGTATGAGACTGTACAAATCATTAAGAATAAGTTACGTGTGGAAATTTACATAATGTAAACATAAAGGAAAAACTTATGTCATATAGTTATAGAGAACTATGGTGATGTTTTTATAAGTCTTATGCTTACTTTTATTTAAGTACGCAACACTGATATTACCATATTACATGTTAACAAACTGGGTGCACACGGAGCGTTACAGATGGCTTCAGGCTTTAGACAAGATGTTCAGAGTGATGGGGTTTAATGACCCTCAAAAGTCACTATTTGCTACCTACATGCTCGAAGGAGATGCACACAAATGATGGATGAACACTGCACAAGCTTACGAATTCCAAGGACAGATGATGACTTGAAAATTGTTAAAGGAGTTGTTTTTGGGAAAGTATTTCCCATATTATGCTTAGCGCAAGGTTCTAAGACTATCGATGAGTACTTGACAAAATTCAATGAATTAGCCAAATTTGCCAACTACAGGATGGCAATGCCTACTCCCAAATTTCTAGCATCTAAGTTTCGAAGTGGCCTGAATAAGAAGATTACAGAGAGGATAGCAGGATCAGCATCTAGAGACTTTGACACTTTGGTTCAGCAGTGCCATGATATTGAGGATGTATGTGTGACCAACAAAGTATAGAAGGTCAAGGAATCCGAAGTAAAAAGAGTTAGTGGTTCAACTACTTGGAAGGATAGGATATATGATGGTAAAGGCAAAGGAAAGAATCTGTATGCCCGACAACCGTTTAACCAGTTCAAAAGGACTTATACTCAGTAAGGGAATTTTGCAAAGCCTCCTACCATTCCAAAATATACAGGTTGTGGGAGAGTGCGCATATGGGGCGTTGTTCTTCCAGTCATATCATCTGCTTTAAGTGTGGAAAAAGTTGCCATTATACTAGTGAGTGTTTCCTAAGAGAGATCAAGGTTATGGCGGCACTAGTTGTCCTTCTTCAGATTATCACAGCACCACCAGTTAGCGGTAGAGTTTATACTCTAAATCGTCAGCAATCAGACAGGGCTTCAAATCTTGTCTGAGGTCGCGAACGGGGTGTTACACATTCCAAGTTACACAATCAAATAACTTGGATCCCAAGGAATCATCTTAGTAATAGGGTAGCCCCTTCTTGTGTGAGAGGTAACCATCTAAGGGAATGAATATCCTACGAGAAGAATTCTCACAAGTCCTCTAGGTGATCGTGTGGATTATAGTTAAAGACGCAACCCGTCTCCATAGTGATAAAACGTATGCAACTATACGTCATACAAAGGTAGGGCCTTCATATGCGCATATGAAACATTTATGTTAATCACATGTTTCTTATAAAAACAACATGCACACATTCACATATTATAATGAATTCGATTCATATAACTTGTATACTTATGTTAAAATAAGTTTTTATGTTTTTATACATGCTTATTAATATGCCTTCGGCATATATATATTTCAGAGTAAAAAGAATAAGGATTTGACAGTAATTTAGTAATAAAGGTTATTATTTTTAATGAATTATTGATAATCCATTTACAGACACACTTCCACTGATTATTCTATACTTTTATAGGTTAAAAAGGAAGAGATTTGAAAAATTGCGAGGAACAGCACACGGATCAGCATTTAAAGCTCATCATGTCACATTCCAAATTGTCCCTGATCAGCGCTGCACCATTTAAATCACATTTCAAACTATCATAAAAAAGCGCTGAAGCAATTAAGGAAAGAATCTGCAATCAAAGCGCTGAATCAAAGCACAGCTGGCACTGCAGCAAATAAGGATAGGATGCTTTGTCAACATTACATCAAAATGAAGTGTCATCCTCATCTATTCACACAGCATTACATGGACCAGGCCCAGAAACTCAAGTATAAAAAGGGTGGTCCTCCACCATTCCAAGACATTCCATTCCATTCAGATCCATCTCATTCCATACAGAAGAAGGTCGACGGTGGTGCTCAGAGGGATTCTTCTACGGATCTTCTTCTCTTTTATTTTATGTTCTTGTTGAATATTGGATTTCTAGCCATGATAATGGTTGGCTAGTTCTTTTTATTGTAGTTAGGGTCACGAGCCGTATGTGAACCCTTGTTACAACAGATTGATTTATGATTTTTCGTTTATATAATTATCCTTATCATTACTCTGTGGGAAATTTTTATTTTCTTTATTAGAATTGATCAATCTAATAGTAGATGATAGTCTGAGGGGTTAGAACCCTAGATAGGAATATTGGGATTTTGATCTTGAAAGGAGGTAAAATAGCGGTTTGTATGCATGCTAGGAATATATGTGTATTGAATTGTTGATGCCTAAATTATTAAGTTCATTACTTAATACTATGAGGAACATTGCAAGGAATTGGGGTTCATTGGGTTTAAAAGGGTTAACCTTGCAAGGTTAACTATTAATATTTTTAGATAATAATTTATCCGAGTAATTTTATAAATGAATATTGTAAATAAATCAAGAGTAAGAAGTGGGAATCATTTGGTGAGTGTATCCTGACTACAATGTTTTTCTCATCCTTTTTTCTACAAATCACTTCTCATCTTTATTATTTTATTCTTCATAGAAAAATCCCAAAAATAAGTCTTTACTTTTAATTTCACCCAAATCGACATTATTTGTCACAACCCTTTTGAACTCTTCCATTCTTAAAGAATACAATTATTTGATATTCGATCCCAATCCTTGTGGAGACGATACTTTACTTACTTCTATATTACTTGTGCGATCGGTACACTTGCCGGTGAGCATCACTTATCTGCAGTCATAAGTAAATTCAAGGCCGCAAATTTTTTCTTTTTATCTTACTTTTATAGCTATACTCATATGTTTATTGAGTGTTTTTTTTAGTAGATAACCCGAAAGTATCTCTACATAACCTCCTTCTAATCACCATTGAATCGAGAGAGAATGTTAAAAAGTTTTTGAAAAAAGAGAAAAGATGCAATGATGATTAGATGCGTAGTGAGTTGGTAGTAGAAGATTTTGGTAGTAAGAATATCCCTCCTCTATGTTTATTCAGTGATTTTTTTTTTAGTAGATAACCCGAAAGTATCTCTACATGACTCCCAAAAAATAAAATAAACCCATGGGAGGGGGACTCTGCTGACTCCCAAAAAATAAAATAAACCCTTGGGCACTCTGTTGCCAACTGAGCTGCACTTGGAAGTTTTAAGGTGTATGTGGGTGATACTTCGAGTCTGATGTGGAATGTTATAGTTTTCATATTTTACTTAAAACAGAATTCATAAAAAAAAAAGTCCACGAACAGCAAAATGATATTACTGGTCTATGGACAATTAAAAAACCAAAGTTAAGACTAAAACCATAGAACTTCTTATTATTTTATGTTTTTAATTATGTATTACACCCATGTTATGGAAAGAGTCTTCTTTTTAATTATTATGGTAAAAACCAGCTGATAGGACGAACTCTGTTAACATATGACAGCACATTATTAGTGAAAATATAGTAAAAAAATACACTAAAATTGGGTGAAATTAACTTCAAAATTATTTATATATGATAGATATTAATTGATATTTGACATACATGATAAGCAAAAAAATATGAGTCCTGGCTATTTATTCCATATAAAAATGAGCCCTAGCTATTTTTTTTTTTTTTTGGGTAATCTGAGCCCTAGCTATTTACTTAGTGGCTATTGCACTGAAATTCTTACGCTGGAAACTTTGAGAACTTATACTACGCCCAGAGGTGGCAAAGTTTGTGGCTCCCCGCCCCGTCCCGTCATCAATCCGCCAAAAAATGATCCAGTTCGTCCTGTCTCATCCCGTTTGGTGGGTTGGCCCGCCAACCCGAGCTTATTTTACACTGACCCGTCTATTCCCGCCATCAACCCACCAAAAAATGAGTCCGCACCATTTTTGAGATAGGTTAAAAAATTCAGTCCGTCCCACCCCGTTTGGCAGGTTAGATGGATTGGCCCGCCGAGCCGAACTCGTTTTGTCGGCTCCTACGCCAATCAGAAAAGGAGATTGAAATCCTGTGACATTTTATAAACCATTAATTTGATGCATTTCGTCACAAAAGTCACAAACATTGACTTAGAAGCCATCGATAAAAGAGTTGGTAATTTTGTTAAGCTTTCTAATAATGCTGCAAACTTAAAATTGTCTTCCATGCTATAAACCAAAGTTTTCATTTTCAATTCCATATGCTTACAACAAACTATAGATGTTTTTAGTTAATATAATCATATTCCATCATCAACTGATCAGATCAGTACAGGTTGATGAATAAAGGATTAAGACAAGAAAAACTTGAAATTTAAGTAATACTTACTTGAATATTAACCAATAGAATCCTAATCTAACACAGAAAATCTCAAGAACCAGCAATCCTTTGAAATGATAACTTATATGGACCAAATTATATTCTTTATAGTGTTGCGAAATTTTTTAATGCGAGAACAACACGAAATAGTTATCTAATGTAAAATGAAACAATGATTTCCCTTATATAAATGATTATGGAGTATAAGATTTTGTTACTTAAGATGAAGTTGCTTATGTACCCAAAAAAAAAAAAAATGAAGTTGCTTAAAATGAAATTAATGATAGAAGATTCAGTATAAGTTTAAACACTCATTCTTGGGAAAAGTAGATTATATATATATGGGGCAGGATCATCTTACACCGGTGTAAGAATAATAAGTCTTACATCGGATCTTAACCGTTGATTTATATGCATCTAACAGTCAAGATTTATTGTGTCTCATTAATTAATCAATCATTAATACCCATTAAATGTTAACCATTAGATGCACGAAAATCAATGGTTAAGATTTGGTGTAACGGTGTAAATTGATCATATCCCTATATATATATATATATATATATATATATATATATATATATATGGAAAAAATATTTCTCAGGCAACTTGAGATAAGTTTATCTCTGACCAACCCAAAATTACGTCGTTTTGTTTATTTCCTTATATTAATTAATTCACCCTTGAATGATTATGATTCTCTTCTTCTCTTTCTTCCTTTATCACCATTGATCAGTCTTTGTACAGTTATGATTTAGTAGTCGGAGATAAAATTATATCAAACAGCTTGAGAAACAACAAGCATATATATATATATATATATATATATATATATATATATATAGGGGAATCTTCTTATACAATTATATTGGTGTGAAAATAATAAATCTTATATTTAATTTTAACAGTTAATTTCTGATATGTAACGGATATAATTTATTGAGAATTAATAATTAAATAATGAGAACAAACCAATTAACTAGAGTTGTTTGATGGACGAAAATCAACAGTTAAGATTGAGTGTAAGATTTGTTATTCTTACACCGATGTAAATTGATCATATATATAGAGAATGTTATATTTACAAACTCTTACAATTGAATCTTAATGTTGATTTCTATCAATTTAACGATTATAATTTATTAGAATTATTAATTAATTAATAAGTATGACTCAATTAATTGTAACCGTTAAATTGATAATAATTAATAGTTAAAATTTAATTATAAGAATTTGTAAATATTAACGAAAACAAGTAGAAAGTATTAAAAAGTGCATAAAGAAATATAAAATTTTGGTATTTCCATGTAATCAGTTTAATAATATGAACATTGTTATTAATGTAACGATACAAATGCACATGTCCATGACTTTAGGGATCCTGCCCACCATGCATATTGTTGTCTCTATCACCATATATGCCACGCATGGCTCTTAATACACTTTGACTTGGACCTGAACTTTTTTTTGTTTCCATCTACATGAAAGGAATGGAACCAGTAGTGGAAGATATGATATCATATCATTTCAATACTATAATGTGATAGAGGACCATGAGACCCCACTTCATTAACTCCACTGGTGTCCCACAGAGTGGGTGGTGGGCAATCATAAATCATAATATTATAAAAAGTGGCCACACCCATCACCATCCAAGTTTTGAGTGTTCTTTCTCCTTTTTTACCTTTATATTTTGCTTTCTTTCACGTGGAAAGGGAAATCAAATGCAAGTGCAAGAAGAATTAGGTTTTCTTTTATTCCTTTGAAACAATTACTCCCACTCGATTTTCCCTTTTGTGAATCGAAGCAATACCAATTTTGAAATCCTTCCCTCGATCGACAAAATCAGTTTCAGACTTATGATGTGAATGATAATATTTCTAAAAATATTATTTTTGTATTTTTAATTTGGAAAATAGAAATAATTAAAAACTATATTTGATGAAACTAATTTATTTTCTATTACAGAGAATGCTAAACTCACTCACTCCCTTCAATCTTTGGGTTATAAGCAATTTGTTGCAAACCACAGTCTCTTTGTTCGCAGAACTTCCAATTCCTTCACAGCATTGTTAATATATGTTGATGATGTGGTTCTAGCTGGTGATGATTTAAATGAAACCCAGCGGGTTAAATCCACTCTACATAGTCAATTTAGAATCAAAGACCTTGGTCCTCTTCGGTTTTTCTTGGGATTAGAGGTGGCTCGATCCAAGCAAGGTCTGATTCTGAATCAAAGGAAATAGACTTTTGAGTTGTTGGCTGATTCTGGTCTCCTAGCAGCCAAACCAGCATCTACACCTCTTAATCCTTCAATCAAACTCCATCAAATTTAGGGTGAACCTTATACAGATCCTTTGGCTTATCGAAGACTTGTTGGCAGGTTATTGTATTTAACCACCACAAGACCTGACATCACACATGCTGTAAATCAGCTTAGTCAATTTGTATCTCATCCTATGACTGATCATTTTAATGCTGCATGCCATGTTCTTCGTTATCTCAAAACTTCTCTAGGAAAAGGTTTATTGTTTCCTGCTTTGAATTCCTTCCAAATTGCTGGATTTTCTGATAGTGATTGGGCTTGTTGCCCTGATACAAGAAAGTCAATCACTGGTATATGCATTTTTATGGGTGAAGCTTTGATCTCTTGGAGATCAAAGAAGCAACATACGGTCTCTCGTTCATCGTCTGAGGCTGAATATCGTGCAATTGGAGCTGCCACATGTGAACTCCAATGGTTAGCCTATTTGTTTAATGATCTTCATATTCCATTTTCTCAACCAGTGCCTCTTTATTGTGATAATCAAGCGGCTGTATACCTTGCTCATAATCCTAGTTTTCATGAGCGAAGTAAACACATCGAAATTGATTGTCACATTACCAGGGAGAAAATCAATTCAGGTCTCATTCGGTTACTTCCTGTTTCCACCCATCATCAATTGGCAGATGACTTCACAAAGTCTCTTCATCCTGCTCCATTTCGAGATGTGATTTCCAAGTTGGGACTATTTGATATTCACCTCCCAACTTGAGGGGGGCTATTACTAATAATTATTCATTCATTAGTTAGTTAATTAGTTATACAGTTAGTTAATCATTTAGTTAGTTATCAGTTATACTTTCTTTCTTTTCTTTAGCTATCTGTTTATACAGACACAATACTCTTTGTGTATAAGTATCTTCTTGTATATGAGATTCATTCAATCAATAAGAAATGATGAATTCTTCTTCTTCTTCGTGCTTTCTGTTTCTGTTTTCTCTAAACACTTTGAGAAAAAAAAAAGAGTAAAGTTTTTAGTTTCTTTATCCTTGGTAAAAAAAAATTATTTTTCTTCGTAGAAAAAATAGGAGAACATAATAATTATCAATAGAGCCAACCAAGTAAGTTGTTCCCTCTAATTCATCATTCGTAATGGATAGGATTACAAGTTGTCAACAAACGGATCCAACTCGAACTAATCTCTCTAATCAATCATGCATGTGGGTTAGGTTACAAATCGTAACCCATCCCATATAAATACGGGTTAAATTCATTTACGTGTTAACCTGTTGGTTGGGTTGAAGCACCAAAACCAACGCGCAATAAGTCTTCTTATCCCAAATTCCATCCGACGAAGCACATTAGCAATCCTGCGAAACCCAAAAGACTCTATGGTGGGGCAAGACGGTATCAATGGTGGGGTTTTTTACAATTGTGCATGACTATTGCTGAAAAAGTGGGGAAGTGGATGGGCACTTTTGCTGAAAACCAGTGGACCACATCCTTGACTTAATCTCGGTTTGTTACCTAGAATAAAGGCAAAAGCATTCTCACACTTGATCCATATATCCTGTCATATACTATATGAGAAACAAAATACATGAATCATTGTTTTTGGGCAACTCGGGGAATTTGGCCATTTTTGTTTCATTAGCACACTGTAGGGCGCTAAAGCGTGCTGCTCCAATCTTCAATAATTCTTTTGGAATACACTTTGTGGACTTCATTTGATCTTCAATCTTCTCTTCTAAGTCCTTTGCTTCATTTTTTCCCAAGTTTATGTCAACTCACCTTCAAAACACGCAAAAAATAATTATGTTAGCTCAATATCCAACTTTCATGCTTTTACACAATAAAACCTAAGTTTTCATGCATTTGACTATGTAATTCTTGTACTATTTAGCCCTAAAACATGATAAACTCAAGGTTTATCAAAAACCTTCCCTCCTTGCTCTACCCTTAACTTTTGCACAAATGGGTATAAGTAGAATGGGTTTTTCTTCCAAATAAAAGCTTCTAAGTTGAAAATGGTGCATGGATTTTGGTTTCCATGTGTGGGTGTGATGGAAGAGATGAAGTTAAGATGCCTTTCTCCCCAAAGCTTGGGCAAATGCCACTAAAAGAGGGGAGAATGGTGAAGCTCACGGTCAAGATAAAGGAGAAGCATGTGAATAAAAGGAGAAATGGAAAAAGAGATTGTGAGTTGTTGGTTTTTGACTAAAGTCAAAGTGTTTAAATGGTAAAAGACTATTTTACTCTTCTTGCTTAGCTCTCTCTCCCAACTAATAACCGAGAATATCTAACATATGAGTTTTGGGTTCATAAAATTAGATTAAGAGACTTCCGTTAAACTGTTTCTATTTCGGGTAATTTTGCCTAATTGTATTTTTACCCCGAAACTTTTACTTTTTGCATTTTTACCCCAAAAAGTAACTTAATCAATAATTAGATTTTTCATCTAATTAACCTCTTTTAATTATTGAATAATTTTTAATTACATAATTTAATCACTCAAGTTATTATAACGGGCATCCCCAAATGCATACCTGTTGCGAACTCAGTTTCCAACCTATAAATAACTCAAATGGCGTCTTTGAGACAACATTAGTTGGAATTTGGTTCAATATGTACATATCTATCTTAAAATGTTTCAATCCATAAGGACTTCGGAAGCTTGGACTTACTAAGCATACTTTGTACTATATCTATTAATGATCGGTTTCTTCTTTCTGTTACACTATTCTGACTTGGAGAACCATGCACGGTGTATTGGGAAACTATCTCATGTTCTTCAAGAAACTTCACAAACGGGTCAGTTGTCCATCTTTGGTGTATCTACCATGTTCTTCTCCATCTCTAACTCACCTCATAATCTTAATTTGCTTATCGTATTATTTCTCTACTTCCAATTTAAATACCTAAAAGGTATCTAATGCTTTATACTTATTATTAAGCATGTAGAGGTACATATATCGTGAATAGTCATTTGTGAAAGAGATGAAGTATTTTTGACCATATGCGTCCATGTCTTGATAATAAATATCTGTATGTATGATTTCTAATAATTCGGTACTTCTCTTGGCACCTTTTTTGGACTTGTTTGTTTGCTTTCCCTTAATGCAAATTACGTGAGTTTCAAAATCTAAAGTACAAAGTACTCCATCATTTACTAATCTCTTAACTCTCTGAATGGAGATATGTCTCGATCTCCAATGCCACAAGATAAAGGAATCTTCATTCATAACACATCGATTTGTGCCAACATTAACATGCATAGTATCATAAGTGGTATCATTTTGCAAATTAATATAGAAAAGACCATCAAATAATGTATTTTTTTCAACAAACGTAGATTTATAAAACAAATTGAAAGATGTCTCATACAATGAAAAGTAATAACCAAAAGATACAAGTCTTGAAATTGAAATTAAGTTCATAGAAAAACTAGGAACATAAAAAGTTTTTTCCAAATTCAAAACAAAACCACAACTTAAAATCAAATTACAAGCCCCAATAGCCTCCACGGGTGAACTCATCTTACTTTATGAATAGATGCATAGTTCACTTCCCACTGGCTTCCTTAGGTTTTCCATACCCTACAAAGTATTCAAAATATAGATTATAGAACAAGAATCAATCCACCATGTTTTATGATTAATGTTAGTCATATTAGATTCATATTAAACTAAAGAGGTAAGTGTACCTTTCTTTTCAAACCATAACTTGAATTTAGAACAATCTTTCTTTATGTGCCCTTTTTTTTACAGAAGAAACACCTGGATTCTTTCTTAATTCCAGCTTAGGGTGTTATTTTACCATTTCCCTTGTTCTTATAGCCTTTCTTATTATCCTTCTTTTCGGTCATCATCAAAGAATTCGCTCTTGTTTCCAATTACAGCCTTCCCTTCTCCTAAACGCACTTGGCCATGAGTTCACTGATAGACCATTTGTGTTTATGTGTGTTATAGGAGATTTTAAAAGGACCATATGGGATGGGAAAGTATTTAGAATAAAGTGGACCATAAAAGAGTCAAACATACCTACCTCCAGAGTTTTCAGCTGAGTTGCAATATCTCCTATTTGCATGAGGTGCTCATGCACACCCCTTAGAGTAATGATCTTCGTGGAAGAAAACTTCATTATAGGGGTACTTGTCAATGCCTCCCTGAAGTCTTAAATTGTTCATCAATGAACTTCAGCAGTACCCTAACATCATCATATTTTTCCATCGAACGCCTAATACCAACTGAATTTTAATCTTAATGAATATTATGACTGGATCTTTCCCATTTTTATATAGATATACTTATTTTGTCTCACTAGTCTCAGTAATTGACGGTGGTTCACGTTTCCGGGTTGCATAATTAATGTCCATATACCATAGCCTCAAAAGAATTATTTTCTTCCAAACTAGTTAATTATCCACTTTTAATTCTAGAACATCAATGGAATTTATAGGTTGTATACCTGCAAAAGAAAATTCAACATATATGCTTGGGAAAAGTTCAAATACCCCCAAGTGGTTTGCCTTTGAATCACTTACTCCCCTATGATTTTTTATTTCTATCATTTATCCCCTTATGTTTTTCTCCATCTCAGTCCCTCTTTAACAGTGTAAAAGTTTTTAATTAATACTCACTTGTGTTTTTCTAAGAAGGGTAAAATAGTCATATTAATTAGAAACTACAACACTATTAAGGAGGAACTTGGATGAAAAAAAAAACATATAATGGTAAATGATAAAAAAATCGAGGGGAAAGGGTAAAAATAATAATATATCATGCATGTTTTACCAATGTAAACCATGCTCAAACAAATATGATTTATCGACATAAAATTTGTCTGTGGTCTAAAATTTTAATTCAATTAAATTCATATAAACATCATGATAAAATTGTCAATTATAGTTCCTAATATATAAGCAAATCAAGAATATAAATTAATATTTTATCCTAATTAATCATTAAAATTATAATGAAAATTCCTATGGGCAGATATCTATTATATTGTATATGACTTATTATCATTAATATCATCTATCTTAGGTGATCTAGAGGCTCTAAATATTAATTTAAATAATTAAATATGTTGTGACTAATTTTTAATTAATTAAATTGTATAGATCACTAAATATTCTCTAATTTTCAAACTTGTATTATTGCAATTAACCATAAGCAATGATGTTAAATATTAATTATAATAATCCTAACCTAAATTAAGTGCTAAATTGCATTGGGTTAAGTATTTAATCATATATAATCAGATTAATTAAGTAAGAGGCTTAATATAAAGGTTAGATTAAATATTTATTAAGCACATTGTAGATATAATAAGTGGGTCAACCAATGTGGAGTGTGTTAGGAAGACACCATTTAAGTGAATTTAATTAGGTAAAAGGCTTCATTAAATGAATTAAAGTCACTTTTGGGATAAAAGTGCAATTACCATAAGTTTTGGGGTAAAAATATAATTAAGCAAATTATACCTGAAACTATTAAATAATATGATTCAACATTATTTTAGCGACCATGGATTTCAGAATCATGACTATATGCCTAAGTTAAGAAAACAATTATAATTGGGATTAGGATCTAAATGAAAAAGAGGACATGGAAGTCAATAGATGAGAAGTTGCTTTATGTTTTTAACAGGTGGAAATACAATATTTTTCCAAAACTTCATCTCATTCATCGATTTTTCTTATGAAGACCAAGAATCCATAGCTCAAATGCTCTAAAACCTAACTTCCTTAACACTTGATGGAATCATATGGAGTAAAGAGAAAAAGTGTTTAGTTTCTCCTCCTCTACATAACCTATAATCCATAATCCATCAAAAAATCTTAGATTGAGAGAAAACCCTTGGAGAAAGTGGTTCCCCCTTCATTGTAATAGAGCTTTGGAGGTTTCATCTCTCTTGTTGGAATGTTGAAGAACACTCTTGGGAAGGATTCTAGGTGAGTTGATGTTTAGAAATCCCACTTTCATTGAGTTTTATGAAGATTTCATTTTTAGGTTTTTTAAGAAAAATGTGGTTGGGTAGTGGTAGTTTGAGCTTATGTTATGCTTAACTCCTTTAGAAATGTTGTTAAGTATGATGATTAATCGGTGAAAAGAAATTAAAAACCTCATTTAGTCATAGTATGATATTTTCTAAAATTTCATGCTTGAAGAGTGAGATTACTTCAGTCCCAAGTAAATTGCATGGGTTGTTGATGTATATTCATTGTAATCTAGGTATGAGACAAGTGAACAATTGATGGGACAAGCATTGGATGAGCCAATGGATGTTGGTTTGGGCACTTCAACAATTTCAAGCCTAAGTAAGTCATGACACATTGTGGATGTGTGAAATTTTCTAAGGTAGTTATGAATATTGATATATTCATGACAAACCGCATAATTGACTCAATATTACCTTGTTAATAGGTGATTGGGAGCATAGCTGTTTGAGTTGCATCTTGGAGCAAACAGTTGGTTGAATTGAATTCTGTTGAGGAGAATCTATAGTTATTAGTTCACAGATAAGCTTTCGAACCTTGAGATTTATTCATTTACTATTCCATCAAGTCTCGAGTGGATTGTGGTTCTGTGGTATATGTAAGTTGCATGAATTGTTTGGCATAGCATTTTGTGTATATTATTTTGTGTACCACACGAGATGGTTGTTTACTTGTGTGAAGCATAAGACGGTTGTTTCCTTATGCATGGTATGTTGCAAGACAATTACTTCCTTGTGTAATGAATTCATTGTAGATCTCTGGCCAGTAGATTCATTATTGCATACATTGCATTGTTATATATTTATATGCTTTATTGTCATAATGTCATTCTTTTATTCCTAGTGAACTTTGGGGTGGAGAAATCCTCCAATGACCCTTAGTTTACTGAGATATATATGTATATCTCACTCCGTGTTGTGGGAATCCCCTTTCAGGTACAGATGATGTGGAGCATCCGGTGGCAGGAGGCCGTAGTAGACTGCATGTGTAGATGACATGCTTAAAAATATTTTTGGAATTACCCTATGTATATGTTAGATGAACATGTATAGGATTTACATTTGATAGTCATTTGATATATATACATCATGATTTATTTTGGTGGATTTAGCCTATGCTCACCCTCCATGTTATCTCACGTTGTTGAAGGGAGCCAAGGATTTGAGCAAAATATTTTGTAGCTAAGTTCCATGATTATGTATTAAAGACATTTGGACATTGTGTAATCTTGTACTTATTTCATATATGATGGAAGGGCATAGATGTCTATTTTGATATCATGTGAGCCTCGAAATGGTAAGGATTATGTATTATAGTAGTTATACAACGTCGATTAGGTGAAAGAAGATAATTGGGTTGGGAATCAATATAAATATAAGGGGTACCTTGTCTTATGGTCCATTTTTAATATCCTATATGATATATTTGGATCCTTTGGTATTCTTGTAAGTTATAGGTCTCTTTCTTATCTTTCCAATAAGACCAAGATTGTGCCAATTGGATAAGTATAAACCATGTTATGGGTAAAATATCAAAACAAGTTTTAATTCCCTATTCTTGGCTCTATTAGCGCCGTCAAACTGGAGCAATCCCGCTTCGTGGCGCTTTCGATGCCGATCTAGCACTATCAGCGCTAGGCCCATGTGAGTTTAACACCATTTTCTTAGGAAATTCATAATTTGAGCCACGATGCTCCAAATTGAGCATGATTTGAACCCACGCGTAATTAACGAAGAGATCTATAACATAGTAGGAGATGAGAATCATAAAGAAAGTAGAGATTTCTCAATGTAATAAAAAATGAAGATAGTTTAGTGTTGAACATGAATAAATTGAGTTTTAAGCTTTGTTGGTCTAAGGGGACTATTTGGCACTTTGTGGAAGCAACGTATGGCTTAATTAAATAAACATAAAGTGTCCCACATATTGTTTAAGTTATGATTACAGTTTTTTTTTGGGAGTTATTTTAATTATGGAATTAATTTGAAATAAAAAAGTTTATTTACGAAAAGGAAAAAGCTTATCTGCATTTTAACTCAATTGGTTTAATTGCAATTGTGCTTAATGCCATACGTAATGTTAACAAACCGATTCTAAAATGGGGTGTTACATTAATACACTCCCATTCATTCCATTGTATATATAAAATTTTGTTAGAACTTACACCATAGTGTAAACAAATACACCAAAGTACATGAAAACAAAAAATCATGAACATGAGGAAATGGACGGATATTGTTACTGAAGAATTAGTGGTCATCCTTGATATTCCAATTTGTTACCGAGAATAAAGGCACTAAGAGCATTGTGATCTTAATAAAACTTTCGTGAAACCTATAATTTGATACTTAAGGAAGAGGACAGTTATAATTACCACCAGGTGAGTTTACCACCCTTACAACCAAGGTCATCATCGTCAGATTAGAATTAAATCCAACGGTTCATAATTATCCATTATAATCCTAATTTTTACTCTCCTATCCCCTCCCTGCCTCTTTCTCTCTCTAGGTTTGGAATTTGCACGCTTCTCTCTCCAAATTCTCCTCTTCACTCCTGATCGCTCTTCGGAATCACATAAATCTCATGAACGACGAACACAAAGCAACTCAATCTGTGTTTATCTCTCTCTTTTCGCAACTTCGATAAATGAAAAAAAAATGAATTTTAATCCTCATAAACACAGTTTTGAAACAATGGATTAGTTGCGAAATTTTAATCTCTCTCTTTCTCAAATTCCAAACCTAGAGAGAGAAAGAGACAGAGAGGGGATGAAAAAGTAAAAACTTATCTCTCTCTTTCGCATCTTAGATTAAAATTTCCTTGACAATGGATTAGTTGCGAAGGAAATTGACTGTGAAGGATTAAAAATTTTGTAATCTAGGTTAAAATTCACGAATGGATTGAAATCACCAATCCCAAACCTAGGTTTTAATCCCAAATTGACATGAAAAAAAATTTACGAATAGGCGGAAGTTCTTGCATCATTTTTTTTTGTTGGAAGATAAAAAAATTTACGATAGGGGCATAGCCATTTAGCCACTATCCTTGTTTTTAACTTCCGAAATATTGGAAGTTCTAACTTGCAAATGATGTTATTTACCCTTTCCACTGCATGGGTTCCCAGAGCAGTACAACGTAATCCATTTTACCAATGGGCGGAAGTTCTTGCATGATTTACCGTGAAGATGATGGGTTGAAATTACGAATCCCAAACATAGATTAAAAATTGTTTCACATCATCACTGGCAGCCACGAGCTTCAAAGAATTTTGAGAGAAATAGGTGCAGATTCCAAAACCAGAGAGAGAGGATGAGAGAGTAAAAATTAGGGTTATAAGGGATAATTATGAATCGTTAGATTTAATTTTAATCCAACGGTTAGGAGATTGGTGGTAAGGGTGGTAAACTTACCTGGTGGTAAGTATAACCGTCTCCCTTAAGGAAATAGTAGTTTTAATTTTTTCCCAAATTGAATACAACTATAAGAGTTTCTCAATTTTCTATGAGTAATAAATAAATTAAGGGAAAAACTATTCTTATGTTACATGTGATAAATTTTTCTCCTACACATTCTTCGATAATTGTGCCACCTTTTTCTTTTCTTTTCTTTTTATTTTTCAGGTGGTGGAGCCCACAAATTTATCTCTATGACATGAAATAACTTATCTCATCTCCTTTAACATGAGATTAATAAAAATCATAAATTAATTTGTGCATTGCATGTAAGTTGCATTGAAAACTGAAAGGTTTAAAAAATAAAATAAAATTTAATAATTTGAAATTGCATTTATATTTTCATATTTTTTCATATACCATTTTTTTCTTCTATTCATATGTATGCAGCTTTATTTTTATTAATTAATTAATTTACTATAACATGTTTGTTTCGTTAATATTCATCATTACTAATAAATTTTTTTCTATATTCATTTTAATTTAAAACAAAAAAATTATAATATGTATCTTCAAGTTAAAAATTAAAAGTGTATATATCACCATCCAATATCAAAAACACATTAAGTATTAAGCAATTCTAACTATAAAGGGATAGGATATTCTGACACACAAATAATGTTACGACCACATCTTAACCGTTGATTTTCGTCAATCAACGGTTATCATTTTTCAAATCAAACTCATTAATTAATTATTAATTCGTAATAAATGATAACCGTTGATTGACGGAAATCAACGGTTACGATGTGGTCGTAACATTGTGCATAACATTATTTGTGTGTCACAATATCTTATCCCTTATTTAAAATATAATTATTGTATATCTGGACCATTGTATAAGAGTAGTTGATTTCATATTTTAAAGTTTCTAAATAAAAAATAATAATATTTCTCTTATTTTATATAAACAGTATTTTCCTTCTGATCTCCATTTTTCATTAATAATTTAGTTTACTTATATTATTTATATTTTAACTTATACAAATACATCAATATTTTAAAATTCAGAACATAATTTTATTATTATGTTTTATTATTATTTTTTAAAATTTTGAATATAAAGTATGAATTTATTTTATTATTATTTTTTAAAATTTTGAATATAAAGTATGAATTTATTTTATATAAATATATAGAATAGGATCTTTTGACTTTTAGTTTGACAGAAATCTCAATAGTTAATTTCTGTCAATCGACGATTATAATTTATTGAAAATTAATAATTAATTATATATATATATGATTTAATAAATTATGACTGTTATATTGACGAAAATCAACGGTTAAGATTTAATGTTAAATTTTTTAGTTTACAATGGTGTCAAAAAAATCATGACTCATATATATATATATATATATATATATATATATATATATATATATATATATATATATATCCTTTGACACCAAATCTTAACGATTGATTTTCGTCAATTTAACAGTTATAGTTTCTTGAAAATTAATAATAAATTAATAAATATGACACAATAAATTATAATCATTAAATTCATAGAAATCATTAGTTAAGATTTGATGTCAAAGGATATAAATTATAACCGTTAAATTCACATAAATCATTAGTTAAGATTTAGTGTCAAAAGATCATGTCTCACATATATATACGGTTCGCTTTTTCTGCAATTATCGCATATAATTTATCTACCCTAAACCTAATACAACTTCATTTTGAACGAAAATCATGGTATTTTTGTAATTTTAATTTATTCCAAGATTATTATAGTCTTCATAATTATAATTATTTAATTTTTCAATCCCAAAACGACATCATTATGAAAGTAAATATAGATAACTTATCTGTATTAACTGCAGAAATATTATTCTAATATATATACATATATGATATGACCCATTAGTTGAATCAACAATCACTAGTTTTCCAATTGAGTCAATATTTATAACATTAATTATTGTATTGTTGTGAAAATAAATGAATAAAATAGATAAATTTTTGTATTAAAAAACTCACCGTTATCAACGGAGTCCATAATTTCTGCACAAAAAGTAATTTGCTTAGTGACAAGATACTAGCAAATGTTTAATGAGGAGATTCAAATAAAATATTCAAACCTTGGTGACAAAACATTACTTGCTCAGAAGAGAAAATGATGAAATTTGGTGTAAAAAGGGGACAGAAACACTAGCATGACAAAATTGTCAAAACCAAGTTTACTTTTGTTCCCGCTATCATTCCTATACCTCTAAGCATCATTTTCTGACTTTTCCATTGTTAAAGGAAAACCTACAAGCACTCCCTCAACCTTTTTGCGCCCCTTTAACTGTTTAAGGACACGGATAAAATAAAAAAGCACCGAACGAAGAAAAATAGTAGTGTCTCCCACACACAATCAGTGTCTCTTTCTTGCACCTAACTAGAAGATTCCGAAACAAATTGATTGTCGTACCAATGAAAAAATAGTTTTACTTTATATAATTGTCAAATTAGTATAAGTAATGAAAAAATAGAGAGAAATAACTCAATGAATAACACAAATTTATAAATTTTTCCTGAAATGCTATATCTTCCTGAAATGCCAAATTTATAAATTTTTGTCACAACATAAAAAAGAGAAAAAGAATAATTCATATTTTTTCATTGTCCTAATTTATTATGCATAAAACAATACACAATATAAAGAGCTATGAAGCATCGACACTTCAAAAATCATGACGTGTTATCTCTGACACTCTCGGACACTCTGACACTCCAACACATGTTATAGAAATTCAAAAAAAGATTTAAAGGTTACATTGCGTTGAGTTTTTAATTCCAAACTTTAAATTCGTTGGATTATGATTACTATTTTATTGAGTTTAATATAAATATTTGGAATATCTTATGTTTTTTTACAAAATTTATGAATATTATAAGTTTAGATTTTTTTTTTAGTAAATTATCGAATATTAAATATAATATACACCACATAAATTAAAAATAATATTTAATATCAAAACGTATCCTAACATGTCCTAACGTGTCGAAATCTAATATTTTTTAGAATTAACGTATTTAGTGTCGTGTCGTATCGTGTCACGTGTCCCGATATAAGTTATTGTTACATAGATAAAGAGTATTGTAATAAATTTTGTATTCTATCCATGGTATCACAATTTTTTAATTATGCGTGTTAATCATCAAACAGCTAATAACGCAAAAATTTATTCTATGATTCAACCATTTTGTGTTGTGTTGTTATTCTACGCTCTCTTTTTTTAGTACATTATTCTACTCTCTTTTGTTTATATAGTCTTTCACTGTGCGTCAACCGTGTAGTAAATTGATTAATAATAATGTTTTAAAAATTAAACTTACAATCAAATTCATAAATTTTTCAAATACAATTCAACCATATTTAAAGCGGATAAAGAATAATAAAATTCATGACATAAGTTATTATTATTAATGATGTAACCGATTAATCCATTTTGAATTTTAAAATATTGACTCATAGGATACACTATACATACGATGTATAGACAATTTAAAAAACTTGATATATAGTATACGGCATTTTCCCATTCTCACCAACACTTCGACATAAATTGCTGTTAAAAAGAATTCAAATATTGTGTTGCATTTTTAGTTTCAAATATTATATTCGTTGAATTATAATTTTGAGTTTAATATAAATATTTGTAATACTTATATTTCTTTGCAAATTTAATAGATATTATGAGTTTGCTAGCTTCATTTTTTTATTATATTATTAAATTAATATAATATATTTCATAAATTAAAAATATTATTTAATATCAAAATATGTTCTAATATATCAAAATTTAAATTTTTTAAAGTTAACGTGTCATTTTAAGAGAGAGAAAGAGATAAATAAAGGAGAAGAGAGAGTTGACAAAAAAAATAAAAGTGGATGCTCCTATAAAAAGTTATAAATCTTTAAATATATATTTTTTTAATTTATAAATATATTACACAGTCTACATCTCTTCCAAGATTATGACAAAGCATGACCCACAAGACAGGCCCATAGCTTTGGAGAATTGCAATCTATGCAATTGAGCAACTCCTGTTTAACCAAAATGACCAATGAACTCTCACAACAAGAACATCTTCAACTGAGTTTCTCTCTCTTTCCCCACTTCACTGCTACCTTAAACCCACTGCAACAACTACTGCTACTAGTACTACTGCACTTTTATCATTCACTTCACATTCTCTTCTGTTTTACTATCCTTGCTGGTTTTTCTCACACCCTCCTATGGACCGTACTGAAAAGCAGCAGCAGCAGTTGTCCTTGAACAAGAGTACGCGCCAAAGATACAATGAATGGTTTGTTTGTTTTTTTCATGCTTTCTTAGTCCTCTTCTTTTTATGCTGTCAATTACCCATGCTTGTTCTTTTCTAGAGTTCAAGGTTGTTGGGTTTTGTTTTTTTCTTGTTTTCCTTCATAGAAAACTTTGTTACTTGAAGGGTGACTTTCTGTTTGTGCATATGTTGTTTTGTTGTGACATTCTTATTACTGTAATGGGCACTCAGTAGTTTTTTTTTCTTTGTTCAATATTTTATGTGTTGTTAGTAATGATCTATTGAACATCTGGTCTGTGGCCTGTCATGTATTCTTATACAGGGAATGATCCGTTTACAAACTTTTTTTACAAATTATACTAAGTATGACCGGTCACACACTCTTGATTGAAGTATGACGAGTATACTTAGTGTAGTTTGTAAACAAAAAATTTGTAAATATAACCTTTCTCGTCTTATAATTATGCTAATTAATTACTTGACTTCTGCTAAAGATTATTGTTACTGAACTTAAAGGAATGATAGGAGATCTGTTCTAATATTGTTATGAGATGATGTTATATGTTTCTCAACCATTTATCTTGTGTGTTATCAATGAAATATCATGCCTTCTCTCCTTTGAGCATGGGATTGCTTCTTATTTTGTATGTGGATGCTAGAAGTGTTGATCTGGACATCTTGATACATTACAATACCATCCTTCTTATCGTTGTGAACTGTATTTTCTATTTATGATTCTGATTTTGTTATAGCTGGTATGATGGTATTTATAGTAAATGTTATTATTTTATCGCTAGTAGTATAAGTTGATTTAAACTTTTTCCCTTTCTTTCTCTCGATTAAGGGACATATTGACGAGCACTTTCTTTTCTATTAAGCCAGAGTGCAAGACAATGATCATATCAATAAAGCCTGCTATGAATTTAATTAAAACTTTATCAGTGGGATGCTGTTATATTAATAATTCAAGGGATTGATATTTCGTTTATCAAAAAAAAAAAAAACAGATTGATATTTCTCATGTTGTAGAAGATGATTTTATTTCCTAAGCACATAAAATTATGGCGGGGACCATGTGAAGAGAAGAGAAAGAAAAAAAAAATGAATCCAACACACTTTTATGTGTGTAGGAGATAAAATTATCTCTTACAACATGAGAAATATTATTCCCATAATTTAATTAATTGAGCTATAAAGTTAATAGGATTCCAATTTTAATTTTTCTTTCTTTCTTCTTTTGAGTTGGTCCTTTGCAGAATTAATGCAGGTAATATGATTCACTGAAAAAAAAAAAAAAAGTTATAATTGGACTTCAAAACTGCTACCATTTTTGTTCTTGAATAATGTATGCCCACTTAACTCAGTTTTGCTATATTCATGTAACTTTTTCCTTATTCATTTCTTCTGCTTCTTGTCATTCTTAGAAAAGTTGAAGTGTTGACATTTATGCCTGTAAATAAGGGACATGTTTATGTGCATCTTAATTCCAAAGCAATTGCCTAGTTGGTATTATACCTTTTTATTATGATTGATTATGAGTGTTTTTTTCCTTCTAAGCAAAGAATAAATCATTTTTCTTAAATGCTTATATGTTCTTTTAAAGAGTATGATGAGTGAAGGACACTGTGTGCTACTTCTTCTAATATATAGTCAAGAAAGAGACACTGATGTTCTTAACTAACTCTTGAAATCCCAAGTTAGTCTTGAATTACACAAGTTCATAGTTGCAAAAAAACTGTTTCTTTAGAATGATTTACCGATTAACCTTTTGTAGGATTTTTCGGGATGTACCAAGTGATATAACTATAGAAGTGAATGGAGGAACATTTTCATTACACAAGGCAAGTACTTAGCTCGTTTAATTTGAATTTTTTTGTTTTATGATTCTTAATAAAGACATGACAATTACTATGCAGAAGTACCTGTCTGTGATTGTTCTAATTGTTATTACTTTGTGTATGAAGTTTCCTCTTGTCTCTCGAAGTGGGAGAATAAGGAGGTTAGTTGCAGAACATAGGGATTCTGATATCTCAAGAGTTGAGCTTCTTAATCTACCGGGAGGTGCTGAATGTTTTGAGTTGGCTGCCAAATTCTGTTATGGTATTAACTTTGAGATAACATCCACAAATGTTGCCCAGCTATGTTGTGTTTCTGATTACCTTGAAATGACTGAAGATTTCTCAAAAGACAATCTTGGTTCGCGTGCCGAGGAATATCTTGATAGTATTGTTTGCAAGAATCTAGAAATGTGTGTTCAAGTCTTGCAACAGTGTGAAAGCCTACTTCCTCTTGCTGATGAGCTAAGAATAGTTAGCCGCTGCATTGATGCAATAGCATCAAAAACTTGTGCAGAGCAAATAGCTTCAAGTTTTTCGCGGTTAGAGTATAGCAGCTCAGGGAGGTTACACATGAGCAGGCAAGCCAAATGTGATGGTGACTGGTGGATAGAAGATCTTTCAATTTTAAGAAATGACATGTATCAAAGAGTCATAACAGCCATGAAATGCCGTGGGGTTAGGCCAGAGAGCATTGGTGCTTCCCTTGTGAATTATGCACAAAAAGAATTGACAAAGAAATCTTGCTTGTGGAATCCATCTAGCCAGACTAAAGTTGATTCAAACTCAACTTTGCATGAGAAGCTTGTGGTTGAGACCATTGTAAGCCTTTTGCCTATTGAGAAACTTGTTGTCCCAATCAATTTCCTTTTCGGGCTTCTTCGAAGTGCAGTGATGCTTGATTGTACAATTGCTTCTAGACTTGACCTTGAAAGAAGGATTGGATCACAGCTAGATGTTGCCACTCTTGATGATGTTTTGATTCCATCTTTCAGACATGCAGGTGATACCTTATTTGATGTTGATACAGTTCATAGAATCTTGGTAAACTTCTGTCAGCAGGATGATAGTGAAGAAGATCTAGAAGATGCTTCTGTTTTTGAATCTGACAGCCCTCATTCTCCTTCCCAAACTGCATTAGTTAAAGTGTCCAAATTAGTGGACAACTACCTTGCTGAAATTGCCCCTGATGCAAACCTTAAGCTTTCTAAGTTTATGGTCATTGCAGAAACCTTGCCAGCACATGCACGCACTGTTCATGATGGCCTATATCGAGCTATTGATATTTACTTAAAAGTATGTTTTGTTATCCTTGCTTGATGATATGTGTACAAGATTTTGCTACCAGCAGTGAACAAGTTAACTTAAAACCTGTTGTTGTGTTGAATTTGATCTAAAGAAAAATCCCATTTCATGTCAGATATATACACTTTGGGATAGGATCCGTTTACAAACTTTTTTTGCAAATTACACTAAGTACGACCGGTCGTACACTGCATGATTAAAGTATGACCGGTCGTGCTTAGTGTAGTTTATAAGAGTTTGTAAACAAGAAAGTTTGTAAATATAACCTGCCCCATACACTTTCTCTTGATTTTCACACAAGGGTATCTGCCTAAACACTTTAAAACACTTTCTCTTTGCACATCATTCATAAAGTTTTCTGTGTTAATCAAACTTGTTTTGTAAATATCATTTATATAATCTCAAGATCTTCCCAGAGGCAAGAAGCAAAATTTTGCAATTTAAAGCTAATGCTTTCTGTAATGCATTTTCAGGCTCATCAAGGTTTATCAGATTTGGACAGGAAGAAACTATGCAAATTGATTGATTTCCAAAAACTCTCTCAAGAAGCTGGAGCACATGCTGCACAAAATGAGCGCCTTCCTCTCCAATCAATAGTGCAAGTTCTATATTTTGAACAATTAAGACTTAGAAATTCTTTGTCAAGTTCCTATGGGGAAGATGACCACAAGCCAATGCACCAGTCATGGCGCATAAGTAGTGGTGCACTAAGTGCAGCAATGTCTCCACGAGACAACTATGCGTCATTGAGACGAGAAAACCGTGAGCTAAAACTTGAGTTGGCTCGACTGCGAATGAGATTAAATGATCTAGAGAGGGAGCATGTTTGCATGAAGAGGGATATGGCAAAGTCAGGATCGCGTAAATTTATAAGTTCTTTCTCCAAAAAAATCAGTAAGCTTAGCATCTTTGGACATGGTTCTTCCAGAGGATCAAGTTCTCCATCTAGGAATTCTCAGAGAACAAATTCAAAGGTGATTGAGAGAACCTGTGTTAGCACAGAGTAGGTATATGTTTAACTGCTATTTTTTCTCGTTATTTTTCACCCTACTCATTGAGCAAACTGTAAGTTATGCTCATGGTGACATTTTACTTCATTTTGTTTATATTTTGTTCCTTTTTGGCCACTTTTATGTTAGTTCAACTAGGAAGTTCCTCTTGCTTGCAGATTAGCTTTGTTTGACTATTATGTATAAAATGTTGACATGAATGTGTAATCAAATGTTACTAAGTTATGTCCCATCTCTACTTGAAGTACTTTTAACGAGGGTAGAATGAGGATAATCTTTGTACGTAGTCTTACTATTGCATATTTGCAAAGAGGCTGTTTTCTGGAGTAGAATCCATGATCTTTCAATTACTATTGTTTCAGGCTCTTACATTTTACCTCGTAATAATTTGAAATTCTGGAGCTAGTTTTAAGCCCAACAAATATGTCAATGATTAATCACATTTGAGTTCCTAAAGAATGACATTATCTAGCCACCCACCCCATACCTCTCCGCAGTTTCAATTTCGTTATGTTATGTAAATGCTAATAGCACCATATATAGCTAAAACTGCAAGAGAGATATTCTTGTTCTGAAAGTTTTGTATGTAAATGTTGTTACCATAAACAAGTGTCAGTAAATGTTGTAATTTGACACTAATTTGACTTTCGACAGAAATATTTGAATAATTTATCTCTGTAAATGTTGTTACCATAAACAAGTGTCAGTGTCATTCTTAAAGAAGTTGTCAGCAATACCAAAGCCAGATAAAGTAAAAGTTGCCAAACTGCACTTCCTCTCATCAGAGTTACCTTAGAAGGGAAGGAAAACTTAAATAATACACCGCAAAGATATTTTTAATAATGGAGAGAGATACTACGTTTTCTATGTTTTTTTTTTATTATTTTTTTGTGTAATTTTGAAATAATTACATTAAAGTTTAAACTGATAGATAAAGACACATAAATGATGTTATATCCAACAAGTATTTCTTTCAACTGACTAATGACTACATTGAGATTAAAATAAAATAAAAATTCCTCCTTTTACTGTAAGCCTCATAATTACCTTTCAATGGCAACTTGTTCATCATCTGAAATTAAAATAAAAAAATAATAATAATAACATGGTAGTAAAAGCATACAAATTAACTCCCAATGGTAACTCAGTTGGCAACTGAGCTCCCAAGGATTTGCTTGAGTCAAAGGGTTCAAACTCTCCCTTAAGAAAATTCTTGAAAAATCTTTGGGGGCTAAAGGATGTGCCTCCCTTCTCGAGTGGGGGATTAGTCTCATTCTTCCTTCGATAACGAAACTCAATGCATATGTTGTTCCAATGAGGAGTAGCCTTAAGGGCCGTACTCCGATGACAAGGTGACCGGGGAGGTTGAATGGGGATACCTCCAAATTATACCAAGAAAAACATACAAATTACTTTGTTCTATGAATAAAGAATACCCTTTGGACAGAGAAATTCCCTCCAATCACCAAAGGCATTCCTTACTTAAAAAACTGTTTTTTAAAACAGTGTGGACTTTAACAAACACCAAAAGGCATGGTTGAAATTTAAAATTGATCTCCAAAAGGTCAACATTGTTAACACTCAACATTGAATCTGCTGTAATGAAATAGGAACCTTGTAAGATACCTCTAAATAATAGACAGAGGACCATGAAATTCTTGATGCAAATGTGTCCTCTTTGTACTATTGTTGTGGGACTCAATAGTTCCTTACTGAAACTCCAATATAATTAAGAATCATGTTGTTCATTCTGCATGTTTTTGTAGACATTATATACCAAACAACATCGAAATGCAAAGATATTCTTTCTTCGACTATGGCGACAAGCGTGCCTATATGTCCAAATCGTTCTCTTTTCAAGATGGACCATATATCATCACTCTCCGTAAAAGCTGAAGGTTCATATGTACTGCATATGATTACACTTGATCCACTTGTAACAAAGGCGAAATTGTAACTCATTAGAAAGTCAATTATGAAGGTTCATATGTACTGTATATGATTACACTTGATCCACTTGTAACAAAGGCGAAATTGTAACTCGTTAGAAAGTCAATTATGCTCTGACGGGTCCCTCAAAATTTAGCGCGAAAGCAATTCACAAGTCGGCAGGTCGAGGTCGGAGCTCGGCATTTAGAGGTTGGCCTGTAGTCACCAGTTCGGCCAACATGCATAAACAAGAGAAGTGCAAAAGTGAGAGAGACAGAGAGACACAATCAAATTTTGAACGTGGAAAACTTTCTCTAATGCAGACAAGTAAAACCCATAGGATACTATTTCAGAAAATCTTTCACTATAAAAAAGAAAGATTACAAAAGATTTAAGCTTCCCTAATTACACTAGAGGTACACTCAAGCATCACTAACAATGATGGAATTCTCAAACTTCTCTAAAGATGTCACTTTTCAAACTTCTCTTTTACTCTCAAATTCTAAGCTCCAAGCTTTTCACTCACTATCTTTAACCTCTTACAAAAGATCTTCATGTGTATTTATAATGTGAGGGGAACGCTCCACCTTCTTCCAGAATCTTATTCAATTATTAGTGGACAGGATTCATTACGCTGTTAAAAAACCCACTTTCTTAAGATTACAAGGTTCATTCGAATATGAAATTCAATCTTGGAAATATAGCATCCCACTATTTTTTACTATGCAAGGTTTCAATACATTTCGAAATCGAGAAATTTCTAGCGGAGCTGGCGCTATCCGAGAACAATTATCCGATCTGGTTGGGCAACCATTGAACCACACACCCATAAATGTGATGCATGCACAACTAAGAGGATTAAACAAGGAACCACCGCAACAAATTCTACATTAACGCCCAAAAATTTATAAATAAATAAATTAAAAAGGAGTTGAGTAATGTTTTAGACTCGTACGATAGCCCCTTTTTATACCTTGTGAAATGAGTTTTATCCACCTTTAGGTCAAATTTAAAGATGGAGGATATTCTAACTGCCAAAAATTCTCACTACTAATTTATTACCCATCACATCATCATTGGATCAAAGAGAGAATATTAAAAAGTTTTTGAAGAGAGAGAGAAAATGTTAATCTAATGGTGATTAGATAAGTAGAAAGTTGGTAGTAAAAAATTTTGATAAAAAAATATCCCTCCTCAAATTTAAATGCGTCTTATCCACTTTCAAGTAAAATTTAAATGAATCTTATCCATCTTTGAGTAAAATCTCTTTATAAATAAAAGATTAAACTTAACAAGTATGCTTTTGGAAACCCTAACCTTTCTAGTGGTCATTGTGCGCACACATATGCCTATTGTGCACAATAATCTCCCACACATGCTGTTATTTTTTCTATAAACACAGCTAGTTTACATATCCAACAGAAACCCCTTGATATGCTAGGATGGTACAAGTAAATAAAGTAAAGCTTTAAAAATCAAATTAATAATGGTAAGTTTCTGGTGGAAAATAAGTTTATCAAAAGGAAATTACGTTGACACAAATTTACAAAGATTTTTTTGTAAAACTTTAGTTAAGAACATAAAATTAAAATGGGATTTCAACTCGCATCTAATAATTTAAGGAGAAAGGTGTGACAAGTAGCATAATATCTTTTCGGAATAAATTAGTCTTAGTCGAGAGAGTGATAACATATAACATATTAAATAAGTAAAACAATATTGAGGAATGAAAGTGCAACAATGAAGGAATTATAATAAGGAATTAATATTTTTTATGTTGTTGATAATTTTATCTGTTACAATATGAAAAACGTTAATCCATTATTGCATAAAAATGTACTGGGTTCTTGGAAAGTGATATGAGGAGAAAAAAAAAAAAAAACATAAATCATAAATAATATATTTTTAGGGTTTTATAATTCTCATGTTGAAGGAGAATTGAAATCTCATGTTGTAGAGATAAAAGCATGTGGGACCCATGTGTTAGAAAAAAATTGTATATAGGACCCATGTCAGCACGGAAATCGAAGGGTGTGTAGGAAAATTTGAATTCTCATGTTGAATTGTTGAATGAGAATTATAAAACTCATACTTTTATGTGCATATTAAGAGATAAAATTATATATTATATGGGATCGTCTTTTCTACGGTCAATGTAGATAACTTATCTACAGTGAGCCCAAAACGACGTCGTTTTGAGGCGGAAATTAATGTATTTTTGTAATTATAATTTATTTCAGGATTATAATAGTCTTTTCATTATAATTTTTTAATTTTTCAACCCAAAACGACGTCATTTTGGGAGCAAATGTAAATAATTTATCTACATTCACTTTAGAAACATTAAAGCCATATTAGATTATGAGAAATATTAATCTCTTTTAATAAAATATATTATATGGAGAAAAAGAAAATTGGTTGGCTATGCTTACTAATTCATTATGTTGGGTGGAAGAAAGCCAAGTACGAATGATGTGAATGTCCATTATCTTTGTGTACCATTAAAGCGGTGGTAGCAAGCAAATAGAGTCCGCATGCAAACTCAACATGATTCTGGTTTCCGAAGCTCTTTATTTTATCTTCCTTTTTTTTTTTTTTTCCTTCAACGCAAAACAAACGAGAGCGAGCTTTAAGAGAGAGATATTCATCCAAAACGATTACTCAGAAAGGACAGAGAAATTGTGTAAATTGGGGTTTTTTTTTCCTTCAACAAATATATTTTTGATCTCTGGGTTTCAATAAACGAATTTTTGTCCTTTTTATTTTAAAGCAATACAATTTGTTTAATTAGTATTATATTTGTCCTGCCGACTTACCTTATTCAATTAGCCCAAATGACTGAGCCGCAAGACATTAGACACTATTCGCCCTTTTGGTAGAAGGTATTTTTCAGGATTCTCTTGAGAAATTAAATTTTTTTAAATTTTTAATTTTCGGATATTATCATAAATTGAACGTTTTTATTATATTTTTGAAAATCGAGATTCTCCTGAAAAAAAAATCTTCTCTACCAACGCTGCCTAACACGTGGAGTGTGTGATTCCCTAGTACACATTCTCTTACACTTTTCATGAACACATGAATATGGCCTTACTGAGTTTGTCCAAATGGTTTCTCCGTATAATGACTCAAACATATAATTACAGATTAAGGAATTTATGGTAAATGTTGAAGAGTAAGTAGATAGGAAGTCTAATTAAAATAAATTAAAGTCATCTTGTGAAAACAAGTTAAAAATGACAGTTAAGAAATAAAAATACGAATAAATAAAGTTACCTGAAAATTAAAAAAAAAATAGTAAAAATTATCGTAAAAATATTATAAAACAATGTGTCAAGTTAGAAAGAGAATTAAGAGAGCGAGACAGATAAATTTGTACATACTAGGTTAGTTTGAATCCACTTAAAGTAGCCAAGACACATTTTCCTCTGCCATCTCTCTTCTCCTTCCCACGATCTACCTCCTCCGTAACCAAAAAAAGAGCAAAACTACAAAAGCTTGTAGATTGAGCTAGGCATAACGAAATCCAACTATTCCAAATCCAAAATCACTTAACACCTTCTCCTCTTTCTAACCCATAGCTCCTTTTCAGTTGGAGTTTATTGTGGAGTGAGATATTTCTTCCTCAAAGCCACAAGTTTATGAGGATTTTGATGATTTTCGGGGGCTGTCAAGTGCAAGAAAGCTTGGGGACTCCTCCCCCTTCGTTCTAGGTCGGATTGTGGTAAGTATCCCCCACTCAAATCTCATTTTGATGAATTTTCAAGAAGTTAGGTTGTATGTAAATAGTACCACAAAATTTTGATGATTGGAGGTGTTAGAGGTTGTTTTGTATGTGATGTCCTTTGTTAAATATGCTTGGGATTGGTTCCCGTAAAAGGAAAGATTATGAAATTGTCATTTAGAACACTTTGATAATTTGGACTCAAAATTAAGTGTAGGTGTATTGTATGTGTAGTCTTGAATATGGATATCATTTGAATTGATAGTGGTGAACCAAGCGAAATGATGATGGAGGAACTCCCATTAGAACCACCAAGTGACCAAGCTTAAGTTCTTGAATTTCCAAGAATTTGATAAGTCTTAAACTTAAATCTTGTTGGAAATTGAAAGTGTTGGCATATGAATATATTGGTACATGCATGTTGAATTAATAGAGGTATACCTTGAATAGGTTGCATTGGTGACATTATCCTGTGTGAATAAGCCACTTGGATTGGGATTCACAAAGCATCCAATCCTTTTTTAGATGTTTCATAGAAAAACAAACAAATATTAGGCTACAAGGCCAACTACATGCCTATGTAATTGTTTACTAAAATGATACTGACATGGTTGTCAAACTCGCGAGTAAACTCGCAAACTCGGACGAGTTTACGTTTCTGATCACCCTCAACGTTCCCGTTTCCATGCGAACTCGCTTTTGGCACTCACACGGTCAAGACGCCGTGTTTTTTTTTTTTTTGGCAAACTCGTAAGATCATACGAGTTCAACAAGTTCAAGGAAATGGAGAGTGACCAATGGACCCGAAATTTGACCTGAAACTCATCCTATAAATGGATTTTTTTAACACAAAAAACCCTAATATTTGGTTTCAACCACCACTTCCTGGTCAGTGACGTCACGCGACTCCTGTTGCACCGTCTTCTCCGGTGTGCTTCGTCGTCGCGCAGTTTGTCCGACGTGCCTTCGTCCGTCCATAGCCACTCCACGTGCCTTCCCTCTGTGCTTCGTCGTCATGCCTTCTCCGCCGTGTCGTCACCGTCGCCCGTTGGTGCTCTACCTCAATCTCTTCTCTGCTTCGTTTCTTTCTTTTTTTGTTTTTTTGCCTCTTTTTTGTTTCTTTTTCTTTTGCATCTTTTTCTCGTTTCGTTTATATATTTTTTCTATTTTTACTTTTACATGTATATTTGCCTCTTGTTTCTTTCTCTCTTTTTTCTATTTTCACGTTTCATTTCTTTTACTCTCTTTTTTGCCTCTGTTTTGTTTTACATTTACTGAAAAAAATAAAATTAGTCTAGTAACAATTAAATTGCTTATTGGTTGGTTGAATTAAATTTGCTTTTATTATATTACTTTACATGCATATAAATATAATTTGTATTCTATGGTAGGATTTTGCAATTTACGATTTTAGTTCATCCTTTCGAATTTGCGTAGAGTCTTGAGTTGGACAACTTGGAGACAGGTAGGAAAAAGAAAAGGAATTTCAGAAGTTTCTTCCTACCATTAGGATCAAAAGTTTATGCAGGAAAATGAAACATGATGATAATCTGCTTCCAAAAGAAGTTTTTAATTAGTTTATTAGGAACCAGCAAAAGTTTCAAAAGTTTAAACTGCAGAAAACTGTTCCTGCAGCATGTCAATGACAAAGAAACACAATCAGATATTTAACAGCAAACTACGCTGAAAAGGCAACAAGCGCAATATCATCAGGCAGATAGAAATGGAATATCCTAGCAACCCTTCATAATTGAAGGGCGAAAGAATAAAACAGGTAGGGGTCTTCCAGCACTACTAACATATTATTGCAAATGCCTATAATCAAGTGCTCTTGCAGTTTGAATGATTATGTTGATTTGGTGTAGAAACGAATACCAACAGCCAAACCCAATATTAGCACAGGAACTAGAAATTGAAGGATCTTGATGATGAACTCCGGTGTCTTGTCCTGATTATACTGAGGTTGTTTTGGAGCAGTGTACTTAACTTTAGAGGGGATGGTTGATGAATCAATGTCTCCAACATAGAACTCATCCATCATTGCTACAGCACTGGTGCTGTGACCAATGTCCTCAAAATCATTAGTTGCATCTTTCCCTGCAAGCATGTGTCATTTTCAACTATCAAAAGACATTTACAAGCATCTCAATTTGCTGAGACCATGAGATATGAAAAATTAAGTGCATTCAGCGATAACGATGAATACCTGTGGAAGACAACAGCACCTCATCCCCACCAGGGTGGTCCTCTAAGAACTTTGTCACATTATAAACCTGTTCCAAAGAAGATATCGTAAGGTAATGGAACAGAGGCCACCAGCACAGCATGATTCCAAATTAAATAACAGATTAAAGACCTAGCTCTTAAAACTTTGAGGAAGGATATTCTTACTACCAAAATTTTCTACTAGTAACTTACTACCTATCTAATCATCATTGAATCAAAGAGAGAGAATGCTAAAATGTTTTTGAAAAAAAGAGAAAATGTTGATCCAATGGTGATTAGATAGGTAGTAAGTTGGTAGTAGAAGATTTTGGTAGTAAGAATATCCATCCTCTAAAACTTGGTTTAAATTTCATACACTAGAATCTAGATCCCTAACTTAAAAGCTCAAGTCTACAAACACGGCACAATGATTAAGCTTAAGCTATTGGGTGAGGCTACATTAATGGTTTTTTATATCTCAACACGCCCCCTCACATGAAAGCTGCACGGGCCCACCTATCCGTGCGAAGAAAGAAATTCCACTAGAATGAAAGTAGGGGGCGGTGAGGATCGAACCCGGTACACCAAGGCTCTAATATCATGTAAAGAACCAATTCAACCCAAAAGCTTAAGCTATTGGGTGAGGCTACATTAATGTTTTTTATATCTCAACAGTTTTTTTCAAAAACTCAACAGGCTCATGACCTAGTATCTCCCTAGCATATACTCACCAGATATGATTATGATCTATGAGAATGAGAAATGAATCCCAACCATTCCTACAGCTTATGACTCTGAGTTTCAGTAAAGAAAGACATTAAAAATGGATAAAGAACACTTGCACAGAGACAATGGCAAGGGTGAGTAAATCCAAGTCACAGATCCAAAGTTTTGCTTCCTGTATAATAAAAAGCATGTGCAAATTGAAAGAAGTGAAATACAACAAATACAAATGGAGAAACATACAAAGATTTTTCTTGTTTCCAGAGTTACAAGTCAACCTTGAAGGAAAGAATCACAAGCTGAAAGTTTAATACTTACTCCTAATGTTTAAAATCTACTCTTGACTCCTTGTTTACCACCTTAAGCTTTATAGGTAATGATTAACACAAGGTAGCAGAAAGTTTGTTTAATATACATACCTAAACATTAATGGTCACCACTCCATTTGAGAAAAGTCCCACCCAAATTCAATTTTATTTCAGTAAGATGGTAATAACAAAAAACCTTCAAACATTTCATTAAGGAATCATGATCCAGAACATGAAATGTAGCATGGTATCAATCAATTCAATGGTAAAGAAAGCAAGAAATCTCACTGAAAACCTATTTTAATGTGAAATATAGCTACAGATTGATATTAACAACTCAGAAGCTGAAGTTTGAATATATATATATATATATATATATATGAGGCATGATCATTTGACAAAATTTGACACTAAATCCTAACCGTTGATTTGCGGAAATCAATTATATATATATATATATATATATATATATATATATATATATATATATATATATATATATATATATATATATATAGTTAGGATATTTGACACCAGTATCAACTTTGAAATTTGACATAGAGCCGTTAGATCAAAAAAGATCAACGACTTATATCACCAATTTTTTTTCCAACGGCTCTAATTGTACTTACAACTAACTGGTTCAAATATACATATATATGAATCGACGTAAGAATAAGAAATCTTATATCAAATTTTGGTTATTGACCTGCTTATGTCTAACAACTCAAATATATAAAAATTCATAAGCTTTAGATATAAATTTGATCTACGATCATAACTTATATTGATGTAAAATGAGTGACTAGGTGAAATCTAACATAGTTTTACTTCAGGTAGAAACACGGTTTTGCTGTCTGGAAAAAAGAAAAAGAAAAAAAGAAACAGAAACCTTGCCACATAACCGTTGTAACGAGGTCAAAGTTCTGGAAACACATTTGCAAAAAATTGTAATTGTAAGATATGGTTACGTATAATCTACCGTTCAGTGCGCAATTCACCCAATTGGGGAAGCCTTACATATAGGAATTTGTTTTCTATAAATAAATAAATAAAATAAAATAAAATAAAAAACAACAACAAACAACATAAAAAAAAATCCCTTAAAGTAGGATGGAATCCCTCAATCAAGACAAATAACAGCCCTTAGATAGATCTAATTAATCCTAGTCCTCTAACTAAGTTAATTTCAACAAAAACAAAAAACAAAGCGAATCTCAACAAATCCAATTGAATCTCTAACGAACCATTCCCGGAAAATTCCATTAAACTAAAAACACTAGAATTTCAACAACAACAACAACAAAAATAGTGAAAACCCAGAATGGAAAAATAAGAAAAGACAACATTACCTTGCCACGAATGACAAGCCAACAGTCTTTGGAATTGTTGTGCTGAGAGACATCAGCCAAAGTGAAGACCTTGGTACGTTCCCCACCCATTGTTGTGCCCTTTTTCTCACTTACAAAATGCAAAGCTTGAGAGGCTTTGAATAAGAGCCAGATTGTGGTTGGTGAAAAATGAATAGCAGAGATTTTGGGTGGTTGTTTGGTTGATGATGGTAATGGGTTGGTGAGGGTGCGAAGGTAGTCATACCAACCCCTTAGCCATTTTTCTCATTTAAGTTATTTTTCATGGTTATGTTTATCTCATTTTACCTAACATAAATAATTTTTTACATATGATAAGAGATTGAGTCTCACAGCTCTTTTTTCTCTTTTCTCTTACTTTTGGGTCTCACTTATACTTTTATTTCTATAACATGAAATAATGTTTTTCTACAATATAAGAAAAATATGTTTTTTTATTCCTTAAAAGTATATTCTAGGTCAATTAATGACATTGTGTTGGGCTTGGACATTAAAATATGTGCCCGTTTTTAACACTTTTTTTTAACTATTTTTAAATTAAGTTTGGTGGGAAAATTATTATTGTGGTTTTAGTAAGTTATAATCGAATTATTCAAAATTTAGTGGACAAATTTAAAATAATAATAATAATATTTTAAAATTTTACTTATGTTTTATCCACAAAATTTAGTCAAAAATTAGTGTATTGATCTTGGATCTAAGCACTTTCTTAAGTATTTATAGAAAAGATACCTTTGAGGTAAGCAAGTAGAGAGAGTAAATGACATACATGTAAGCTTTACCTCTTAATCATAGAATTTACCTGTTAGTAGTAGAATTTTGGACATTTAATGGCTTTTTGACTGCCCACAGCTTGGTCAATTGTTGTTGCACTAGGATTAGTATCAATTTTAGATTTTTTCCTTTAGTTTCCTCTTTATTGTTGCCCCTTCTTGGGCTTTATAGAATATGGGTGTCCGGGCTGCTGGGCTTTGTTAATTGTCATATTCGTGATATTGGGGTCATCTTTATTGAATCTTTGGTTTCCAAGCTTGTACATTGAAGTTTTAATGATTACAAAGCACCAACAAGTTCAACATTGATGCAATACATAGAAGGCAGTGCAACAAGTCCCAAATAGCACTAGAAGACTAAGGTAATTTGCTAAAGTAGAAGATTAACTTAGAAGTGCAAAGTCACCATCAAAGTTAATGATTCAAGTGAAGAAAGGAACTAAAAGACTCAAGTATGGGTTAGGCGCGTGACTTTACGTGCGCGAAATTTCTCTGTCTGCTAGGGTTTTGCTAATTGTGTTTCATTTTTTGAGTCTGTTCCAATGGAAACGGCGAGTGGCTGTGAGAATAAAGCTTTGTTCATGTCAAGGAAGAGTACGAAGGGAACCAAGAATGGTGAAGAAATTCCAACGGAGGTGGTGATGCGTGAAGCGATCAAGGAATTTCAAGTTGGATCATCTATGCTTGAAAAACCGCGATCCTTTGCAGAGGTTACTGGAGTGGAGAACGGTGTGTCAGGCGACAACGCTCCATGGTTGATTGAGGAGGAGGAACCAGATCTGGAACCTCTGGACCCCAATTTGGGTGCGATTTCTGAATGGCGGTTTCAGACCATTATTAGGGAGGATGGCTCTGTTGAAATACGGAGCAATAGGGAAGCAAGAGCTCGAACGTGTCAACGGTGGAAGAATGCTGATTGTGAAGCTGTTGGGAAGGAAGATAGGTGTCGATTTAATGAAGAAGAAGCTGGAGGTGATGTGGGCGAAGGCTGGAAGTATTATTGTTGCTGAACTTGGAAATGATTTCTTCTTTGTCAGATTTAGTAGTTTGGAGGTTATGAATCTAGCAATAACGGGTGGACCGTGGGTCATTCTAGGTCATTACCTTGCAACTAGGAAATGGGAACCGTGCTTTGATCCTGATAAAGCCAACATTCATAAGGTAGCAGCATGGATCCGTCTTCCAGGTATACCACAGGAATACTGTGAGTTCCCTTTTCTAAATCATTTAGGATCGGTGATAGGTAAAGTCATTAAAGTTGATAAGACTACCTCTACTGGAAACAGAGCAAGATTTGCTAGAGTTTGTATCAAAATTGATCTAGCTAAGCCGCTAAGAGGAGAATATGTGCTGGATGGCTGTAGGAAGAGGGTGGAGTATGAAGGTCTCTATTTAATTTGCCTTAGGTGTGGTAGATACGGACATAATTGTGACTCTTGTCCAGATTATGTCAAGCCATCACATGAGAATAATCCAGAGGAGACTGCTGAAAAGCCTATGGAAAACAATGGTCCTCAAGGTGTAGGACCATGGATGGTAGTTCAACGAAGAAAGAAAGGTCAGCAACCCATGCATAAATATGATTCTGGAAATAACAGAGCATTTGGTGATGACATCTCCAACAGGAAGAACATGGTGGGACAGAAGGCTGGTGTAAACAAAGAGAGGAGCCCCTTTAAAAGAGTGGGTGTAAAGCAAGCTATGCCTGGACCTTCAAGCCCCATGGTTAACAAGGAAAATATTTCCTCGGGTAATAAAGCAGATTCTCCAGTTCTTGGAATGTTGTTTTCAGCTGTGGCTAATAATTCTATTAAAAAAAGTGGTGGGAGTAAATCTTCGATGATGACCTCTAAGAAATATGTGGTTAAGGCTTCCTCCATAAAAGGTAAAGGAGCTGCTAAAGAACCTATCCTCGGTTTTGGAGCAGGTAGCAGCTCAATGGATTAGAAGAAAGATGGCTTGGAGGGAGAAGAGAATGGGGCAGGGGGACTTTATCCAGTAAAGGATGGTTATGTTCTCCTCTCTGATAAGTTTGCAGTAGATGATATGGTTGTTGTTGATTCACGGAAAGAACCTGAGCCACCGGATCAAAGCATGGGAGAGCCTGTAAAGCTGGTGGATGGCAATGCAAGTATGGAGGTAGACTTATCCACTACTGTTATTTCAGATAATACAATGAATTTTAGTTATGATTCTGGTTGTGGTGATGGCCTTTCTGGAAGTCAGAATCTAGGGGTTGAAATTCATGATGGAAGCAGCAAGAGCTATGTGATCTTGCAAAAAAATCAAATTTTATCATGAATGTTTTCATTTGGAATTGTAGAGGTGCTGTAAAGAGGCAATTTAAGAGTACCTTAAGTAGATTCCGAATAAAGTATAAGGTTGGTGTGGCTGCTATTCTAGAGCCTAGAGTGAGTGGAAAAAAAGCTATTAGAATCATCAATAAATTGGGATTCTCTAATTATATAGTAGCTGAAGCTCAAGGATTTTCTGGAGGTATTTGGCTTTTGTGGAATTCTAATGAAGTTAAGTTATCTCTCATTTCTAAACAAGACCAATTCATCCACTGTTGGATTGAGATTGCTGATATGAAAAAAAAAATTGGACGGCTGTTTATGCTAGTCCTCATGAGGGGAAACGTAGGAGTTTGTGGGAAGACTTGAAACAGATTGGGAGGACTATGGATGAACCATGGTTGATCTCAGGAGACTTTAATGAAATTGCATGTGCAGAGGAGAAGAGAGGAGGAGGTCCTGTTGATTACAATAGATGTAACCAATTCTCAAATGTCTTGAATGCTTGTGGTGTGCTGGATTTGGGGGGAGGTGGAAATAGATTCACTTGGAGAGGTCCTAAGTTCCTGCATCTAAACAGGGTCTTTAAGAGACTTGACAGGGCAGTTGCTAATGACAATTGGAGAGCCACTTTTGAAGATGCTGATGTTGCAACCCTTCCTAGACTTTTTCTAATCACTGTCATATTCTTGTCAGAATGGAAAATGAGGAAATAGAATGGAGAGAGAGAGGCCCTTTAGATTCCTTGCCTCTTGGCAGCATGACCCTAGGTTCAACAATTTTATAAGAGCTAACTGGAAGCAAGATGCTAATATGTGTGATAGTTTAAACTCCTTTGTTCCTGCTCTTAAAGATTGGAATAAAAATGTGTTTGGATTTATTCAACATAAGAAGAATAGAATTATTGCTAGACTGGATGGGATTCAGAAACAGAGTAGCAGTAATAATAGTAGACAGCTGGAAAAGTTGGAAGCTAATTTGAAAAAGGAGCTTTCGGGTATTCTTGATCAAGAGGAGCAACTTTGGTTCCAAAAATCTAGGGGGGATTGGATAAGGGATGGAGACAAAAATACTAGATTTTACCATACTAGTACCTTAATTCGAAGGAAAAGGAAGAAGGTTATTAAGCTTCAAGATGCAGCTGGTCACTGGATAAATGGGGAGGATGATCTTATTGCCTTGGCTAGAAATTTCTATCTTGATCTCTTCAAGGAGGAAGTGGTAGCTCCGGTTTGGATGCAAACTCAAAACTCTTGGCCAAAATTAGGAGAAGATCAGTTGGCCTTATTATCTCTGAATGTTGATATAGAGGAGATAAAAGATGCCTTCTTTCAAATGGCTCCTTTGAAAGCCCCTGGCCCGGATGGATTCCCTGCCTTTTTTATCAAAAAAATTGGGAATTTCTTAAGGCTCAAATTTTTGAAAGCATGCAGAAGTATTTTATTCAGCTGGGTCTAATCAAGGAAATTAATCACACTCTGCTAGCCCTTATTCCAAAAATTGATAGACTATGTCTCATGAAGCAATTCAGACCCGTAGCCCTTTGTAGTTCTATCTACAAAGGCCTCAGCAAAATTCTTGCCAATAAGATTAAACCTCTCTCGGGAAGCCTTATATCCCCTAACCAGGTTAGCTTTGTGCCTAAAAGGCATATCTAAGACAATATCATCATTACACAAGAACTGGTTCATGCTATGCATAGAATGAAAGGTAGAAAAAACTTATTCTCTATCAAAATTGATTTAGATAAGGCTTACGATAAGCTGAATTGGAATTTCATCAGGCCTGTTCTGGAGGAAGTGAAGATTCCAGGGGATTTAGTTGAAGTTATAATGGGCTGTGTGACTAGCCCTTATATGGAGGTGCTGTGGAATGGAGCTAGGACTCCTAGTTTTCATACTCAACGTGGAATTAGACAAGGGGACCCATTATCCCCCTATCTATTTGTCCTATGCATGGAGAAACTAACTCATCTAATAATGGATGAGGTGGAGTCTAGGAAGTGGATTCCAATAAGGGTTGGTAAGTCAGGACCTCATATCTCACACTTAATGTTTGCAGATGATGTTGTTCTTTTTGCAGAGGCATCTCTTTCTCAGTTGGAATCTATCAACCATTGTTTGAAGAACTTCTCTAAGATGTCAGGGCAATGTGTGAGTTGGAGAAATCTTGCATATATTTCTCCAAGAATGTTTCTCTGGAAACAGTGAATTCCATTACTAAGGCTAGTGGATTTAAAAAAGTCAACAACCTGGGTTGCTACTTGGGCTCTTTAATGAGGCATGGAAGAATCAAAAGAGATCATTATGCTGATGTTATCTCTAGAGTGCAAGGAAGGCTTCAGGGATGGAAATCAAAATGCCTTTATATGGCTGGTAGGATCACCCTAGCAAAGAGCATTATCTCGGCCATACCCTCTTATCATATGCAAAATAATATGTTGTCGGTTCATGTATGTCAGGAGATTGAGAGATTACAGAGAAACTTCATATGGGGGGACTCGGATACTAAAAGAAGAGCTCATTATGTGTCTTGGGATCAAATGTGTTTGCCTAGGGATTGTGGTGGTCTAGGCATTATTAACCTGAGAAGACAAAATGAGGCCTTTATGCAGAAGTTAGCCTGGAAGATCATGCATGAGCAGAACAGCCTTTAGGTCCAGGTTATTCTTGGGAAATATGATAGGAATCTTAATCCTGATTGTGGTTTAATATCAAAAGCTTTTGATTCATTGCTGTGGAAAAATATTTGCATAGCTAGAGACAAATTGGTCCAACATCTTGAGTGGGTGGTTGGTAATGGAGAAGATATTTGTTTTTGGACTGATGAGTGGGGAGATTGGAATAGCAGTCTATATGACCAGGCTGTTTGCAAACCTCCTGCTTCCTATCTTCCTCTTAAAGTTTGTGATTTTGTTGATATTGTTACAAGGGATTGGAATTGGAGTTGCCTTTGCAGTTGGCTTGATAATAATGCTATCTCTAGGCTGAAAAATATTAGGCCTCCAGCAAAGGATAGCCCTGCTGACAGCTTGCAGTGGAAATGGAGTAGTCCAATCAAATCCTTTGTGAGGGATGCATACTGTCATCTTGCTGAAGTAAGTGCTGGAAAGGATAAAGTATGAACTGCTATTTGGAAATGGAGGGGGCCTTACAGGATTGCAGTTTTCATATGGCTTTCCTGCCTTAATAAACTTCCTGTTAGGATGATGACAGGACAGTGGTATGGGGGCATTTAGCTTGTCCTACTTGCTTTGCTGATAATGAAACAGTTCTGCATACCTTGAGAGACTGCAGGATGGCTAGACAGATCTGGGAGAGATGGTTCTCAGGTAACATACCAATTGACTTCCTAAATGTTTAAGGTAAAGACTGGTTTTTGCATTTGACGTCTTTCTTCTTCTTATCATCTTTGGATGGGCTCAAGCTTTTGCTCTTATTACGGCTCCTTTGTCTTCTCTTTCCATTCTTCCTTCCTTGAGTCCTGATTAGAGATTGGTGTAACTTTTCTTCCCTAATATGTTTTCTATTACATCCCGAATATCCCAATACTCATTCATAGTGTGTCCGAGTCCATCATGGAATGCACAGTGTCTCGAGCGGTCAACCCCTCCTCTGAACAGTGACAAGAAGTAGAGAGAAAGTAAGTGTCATACGTATAGACTTTACCTCTTATTTATAGAATTTACCAATAAGTAATAGAATTTTAGACCTTTAATAGTTTTTTGGGGCCATAAAATATGGGCCTCTAAGGTGGCCCACAACAATTTCAAATCGGTTTTTTTCTTGAAAATGGATAAATGGGTTTATTATGCTGAATTTAATGTATTAATAAAGAATTAAATAATTCTAGAGTATCACTTGCATCCATTCGAGCGGAACTGCGACTATGTTGTCACATGACATAATTTTGCTCGTTCCTTCCAAATTTTATTCTCTCTCCAACCCCTATTCATCACTTAATTAAGATCATCAATAATATTTTCACCAAAAAAAAAAATTCATCAATAATATAATTATTATTACTTTAAATAGTATCATTAAAATAATCCAGTCAAATAATAAGTATTTCTCATATCTCTGGCGTGATTTTTTTTAATCTCTACAAAATTAAAAATATAAGTTTGTTATCAATAATGATAATAAAATAACTTTTTTCCATGTTCATAAAAAAAGAATGCTTGTAAAAAATTATTACGTTTTCTCGAACGACACTGAGATTCAAAGTTAATGACCTCATATAAATTACTTAAACCTCTCACCATTAAATCAATTTTAATGGCTTAAAAAAATAAAGTGTCAATGACAAATCACCCACGGAATAGCGGATAGTTTTTCCTAAATAACATCTCTTTAGGAAATTTATTATATTATTTATTCTTAAATATAAATATTTGAAAAAGTTTAATTTATTTTTAACCATTAACAGAAATATTTTTGTCATCAATATTATTACAATATATTGAAATTTGAGAGAGAAATGATATAAATATTTGGGAAGAACTATTCTCATGCTACATGAGATAAATTTTCACTTCTACACACTCTTCGATAAATGTGCCACATTTTTCTTTTATTTTATTTTTATTTTTTCAGATGATAGAACCTACAAATTTATCTCTATGACATGAGATACCTTATCTCCTTTAACATGAAATTAATAAAATCCTAAATATATTCTCATAACATTTTATAGGGTAGCAAATATGGGCCATGGCCCACGAAATGAAATAAAAGTTACGGGACCCATCTCTCCATTGCATCGTTTTTTTTAAAAAAAGAAGAAAGAAAAACACTTATTTAAATATATTTATTCCCACCCCCTACCTCTCTCTTCTTCTTCTTTTTTTTAATTTTATTTATGTAATAATATGACGTCATGTACTTCTAATACTAATAAATGAATACATACTACAGTCAAGGGAGTGCGGTTAAGCCCACGCCCCAAAGCCTCAACACCCTCTTGTAAAGTTTTTGTTTTTTTTTTTAAAAAAAAAATCATTTAATTTCATTTTTGGCTCCCAAAAAATTATAAAATTGGTTTTTGCAACTCCAAGTTGAAATTCCTGGCTCCACCCACTAGTCATTTCCATTCAACAAAAAACACCAAACAAAACAAATGAATAACAAGTTGACCTTTGAACCCTTTATTTATATTTTTATTTTTTGGTAGACTTTGTACCCTTTGTTTTGTTAAAGCATCAATAGGTTTCAATATTCTCCAAGCCTACGTTATTTAAAAGGGTTAAAATCTAGTAAAATTCACCACCAAAAAAAATAAAAAATAATAATTTCTAGTAAAAGGTTGAGAATGGTAATGCAGCAAAACATTAGTTGGTTAATTTAGGTAGAATTTGATTTGGGGTCAAAGAAAAACTTCTGGAATCTCATAATTCTATCATAATATTCCTGTTCAGTGAATATTCAACCATAGTCATTTGTAAGATTATACAGGTGGAGATGGCAAGTCTAGCAAAAGCCAGAAGCCAACACAATCTTCAGAATCTAAGTCATCTTGGATGGCAAGGAAATGCAAACCTCCACAAGTTTTCTTAGCTTCTTCCCAAGCTTCAGCTTCAGCAGTTGTCACAGAAGTTTTATTATATGTGGCATATACATACCGAGTAGAAATTCCAGCAGATAGAATGAGACAAGCTCGAGTAGTGTCTACTTCCACAGAACAAACCTCCAATCCATTCATCCAAGCTGTGGCAGTAAATGGTGAGGGTTTTCTATATTACAAGGACTATATAGAAGACACTTTTTTTTTTATAAAAGAAAATGACACTTATAGGAGGCAAAATGCTACAATACTGCTAAAAGAACCAGGTTTTTAGGTCTCAAATACACTTGGTGAACCAAGTTCATAATGTTCTGCTATCCATGAATGTTTAAGAATATCCACCAAGTAAAAGTTAATACCCAAGAAGCATACTCCGTACCTGTTTGGATCCTCTCTTTTTTAAGCTAAAAGCTACTTATAGGTATAAGCTAGGCCAAACAGGTTTTGGAAAAAGCTCTTGCAATGAAAAGCTCTTTTTTTTATAATGAATAAAAAAGCTGAAAATTAAAAGCTCCTGGGAGGAGCTTTTTTTTAAGCTCTTATCTTTTTTTCTTAAATTGTGTGGTTTCTTTTTTAAATGAAGAGTTATAAAGATAGAAAGAGATAATTTTCTTGAAACATGTATATAGAAAGTAATTTTCAAGCTAAAATTTTTATGTAATTACCAAACAGCTTTTAGCTTCTTTTTTTAAGCTCTTTTTTTTTTTAGCTGTAGCTTATAACTAGCTTCTAGCTTAAAAATAAGAGGATCCAAACAAATCTTATTTCACTATTTAGCCTTATTAGTCCACAAATCTTATTGAGGACGGCAATCCAGCATTTTTGTCAACAGTTATATAGAATTTTGCACAATTTTGGTAAGCTAATTGACCAAATTATGGTCCAAACTCTGGTTAATGTGTATATGAGCTTCATATTTCCCTTAGCTAGCAAATTGTTAAAAGACTGGATGTACTCTAGTGCATTAGAAGCGTATGATAACATCATTAATTTCTGCAGTTCGGTGCTGAGCTCAAGACAGGTTTTAGTTCTTCAACAACCTTGTATGACTTTGATATGGACCTATATATGCATTGTTACTCAGGTAGAGGAAATGTTAATGCTGACTGGCAACATATTTCAGTAACTCATATCAAATTGCTTGATACATACAAGATCTGACAGATTATCACTAGCTAGGTAATTCATTAATTCCATGCATAAAATTCATTTTTAAACCTAAGTAGTTCTTAATGAATTAATACAAAGAATCTGTTGGTAAGGGAAACAAGATGAATATATATGAAAATCTGTGGTTTAATACCTGCTAATGCTGTAGCACGAGAAGATGCAACAGCCAGTCCTGGGATCAATGTCTTGTCATCAATTTCGATACCCAATAAATCAAGATCTAGCCCAGCACCAAAAATAAAGCTTGACTCTAAGGATGATACCTCCTCTCGAACATCTTTAAAATAGATTATTGAAAGTTAGAGAGGTATATCCTACGAAAACAATTCAAATTATTAAACATACATATTAGCCTTGTGATAAAAGTAAGAGGAAAAGCCTTGGGATTTTGAAAAATGTGACCATTATAATCAATGTAATGCAGCTAGTATCTCTTATTTAAACTAGTATTAGCAAACTAAAGGACATTGATAAATGAAACGAGAGAAACTAATTATCAAAATAGAGAAAGAGAAGGCTATCATTTGTCAAGCAATTGTGAAACAGATGACATGCAAGCTGTTGCCTCTATACCTGAGTAAGGTAATTGAACAAATGCCCATTTCTCCCCGAAAAGATTCTCCGGAAGTTCCATGGGAAAAGGATTATCTAGCGCCAAAAGAGGCTTGAATCCTTTTTGAAATCCAGGATGCCTCGTATATACCGTCTCATAGCGCTCCTCTAGCCATAGAAGTAACGACAAGCACTGAAAAGGATCAGACAAACCACATAAAATGTATGTTGGGGCACCCCTGACAAGGATATCTGAACTCAGAAAATCGTTACAATTTACAAATATAAGATGCTAAGTATACCATGGAATTTCTATTTCCTCATTTCACTTTCACCCTACAGATAACATCCAAGAGGTGTAATTAATTTGGGAAAACTTGCATACAGACCACATTCTGGGAAATTTTGAAAAGGAAACAAGGCAAAATAAACCAAATTTTACATGCTCTAAGTCAGCTAACGCTAAGTATCAGATATATAGCAATTGGCATTGCTTCCTCTTGCCATTGTTGACAATTTTCTACATCATGGGATACTGCAATTAAATATCTATTCACAAAACTTAAAAATTTAATTTAATTTAATTTTTTCAATTAGTAGATAAGTGATTAACCGACCTCAACTAGTTTGAGATAAATGTGATATTGATGTCGATGTATTAGATAAGTGATTAGAGGGTGAGCCTTGGAGCAGCAGTAAGGTTATTCCTTGTGACTGGAAGGTTACTGGTTCGAGTCTGGGAAATAATCTCTGTTAGAAATAATATCTTTATTATTTGTAAAGATCTATTTCCTATTTCATTAGAATTTAAGTTAGGTATAGGCTAAGCCCATTAGTATTTCTTTATATATTGTACTCTGCTGAATCAATTCAATATATAGATTTATTTCAATGTTTTTCTCGTCTCTTGTTATTTTACAATCTCTTTACAAAAATGTAAGGTTAGGGCTGCGTACAATTGACCCTCTTCCCTACCCTCGCAAACCCCGGAGCCTTGTGCAAAGGGGTTGCCCTTTTTATTAGTTAAATAATTAAATTGAAGGTTTACTTACTACTTCTTACCTTTTATAGTACATAGACACAAACTATTATTGGCACCTTCATCTAATCAACAAATTAACAACAAATTAAGTTTTTCGATTCAAGCTTTGTCAAACACATTAAAAGACCATGTAGGCTTATTGCCAGGTAGGGTCTATCAGTCATTATTCAAACTAACTCATTTCTCCCAGCTGGGAAGCCTGTAGTTTTCTGCTAAGCACTAAATTATTGGAGGTTATGTGGTTGAGAGAGAAGGGTTTAGAGGTGCTTGAAATATTACACTAAGAGACATCAAAGTTTGGAATGCTCAATAGTGTTATTTCCAGCTTAGTAAACCCCAGATATAATCCAAGCTATTGGGCTCCGGCCCATATAGACACAAATAACCATGTTTTCACTTGTTGGGCTTATATGTGAACATATTATTGGATTATATTATTAATATATCCAACATAAATATCGCAGTCACAGTTAAAAATTGAAGTCATACACACCCGTTTACTAGGAACAGGTTTTATGCCAAGCTCCTTACACGCTTTCGTAATAATTGTCTGCATCTGTGATCTACAAAGCAACAAAACACCTAATCATAATTCCTTACTCTAACAAGCACACTGATTAAAAAGAGTGTCTTAACACACACACACACACACACACACACACACAAATCCCAATGTTGTTTACATGGTATCAGAGCCTCACATCCCTTCAGCTAAGCATTTTGGGGTGGATCCAAGGTTCTTTACAAATGCATGCCTTGAAACCTAAATAGAATGAAAAATATTTAGTTACCTAAAGAAGCGAATTTTTTCAGGTAATGGGAGACCCAACTCGTCAGAAATGGTAACAATAGCATCCTTGAGAGTAATGCTATTAATGACATTATTTGGAAAATACTTTGTATATTGCAAAGAGAGGGAGTTGTCACAAACAAGTAACTCCCAAACCTTCTTCCCTCTGATATCAAGAATGGGTCTGGAGCAGAAGTCCAGTTCCCACTCTGATATGCTCTCAGGGTCAGTTTCTGGATCAAGATAGCTCATTTCCGCAGTTGGGTCGTCTTCTTCATCTTCAAAAACTTCTTCTTTTTCTTCTTCTTCTTCTTTCTGGGTTGACACTGAGCTCTCAGATACTGAACAGGTTCGAAAGTGAATGAGTTTTGGGTGGTTTCTTTTTTTGTTGGAAGAAATGGTGCATGAGGTGAATTTGGAGATTGGGTTGGAATACTTGAACGTTGGGGTTCTGATTCTGGTGGTGTTGAAGCTCAGAGTAGCCATGGCTATGGCTATGGCTATTTCCCTTCGTAACTGATTAGTTTTTTGAGAGACAGGTTTCTGTTCTGTGTAGTTGAGGTGGTTATCCTCTGCCACATGTTTGGTTAGCGTAATCATGATGATCCGGGTCGAAGTGCCCGTTCGGGTCATTCGATTGGGCCTTGAAGTCTTGAACTTTGTTAAGCTGTCTGTGAAGCTTTCTTGTATGAATATTCTTCTGGGTTATTAAGCCGGCCCAACATTCATATGACCCACATTCAATCAGAGAAAAAAAATTCTCCTACACACTCATCAAAAGATGACCAATGGGGGATTTTTAAATTTTTAATGTATCAATTTGGTATTTGATTCCCGGTATTTATTAATATGGGTCAGTTAGTGTCGTGGGGGGCCCTCAGCGGCACTTAGTGTCGCCCCCTCCCCCTGCGACACTCACACACGATTGTGTCAAGTGACATAATCTCGTTAATCTCATTAATGTAAAACTTCGAAAAATCATAATTTTTGACTCAAGTATCCAATTTAGATGATTTTTTTTATTTCACATGATTTTGTGAGATCTCCATTTTTTCTCCCAATTTTTCTTCGTTTGTTATCTTCACAAAAGCAAATTTTGAAATTAATTATTGTCTCGCACGAGTGCTGCTGGCTACTGCAACTCTAACAGATAGAAATTCAATTAATTAAAATCTCAATAAAACTGGTTTGAAAATTGAGGAAACTAAACAAATCAAGGTTTTCTACCTCTTCCCGCCAAAATTTGAATTTAAACGCTCATGTCGAACTATTGTTGCAAATTTAAACTACATTCATGGAAGATAAAATATGTCAAATAAGGTGTCATTGCGTAAAACTCGAAAAGTTATATGAAATAAATTTTTTTTATCTAATTTGAGTCAAAAGTAGTGACCTTTCAAGTTTTATGGTTGTGGGAATAACAAAATTGTGCCACTTGGCACAATCATGTAAGTGCCATGAGGGGAGAGGGGTGACACTCACTGCCGCTGAGGTGGGGCACGAAATTAACAATCCCTATTGATAAATATCAAGAATCAAATACCAAATTGATATATTAAAGGGGTAAAAAAAACCCTTTAGGTCAAAGAGCCTCAAAAGATGTGCCTTGAGTTTTTCTTTTCTTTCTAAAAGATAAATACCACATGTTTTGTATCTACAACATGAAATAAGTTATCTTATCTGACATAAGAGTCATTTTCCCCCAAAATGAATTTAGTAATTTTATCCAAAAAATAAAGGGTTTTATTAATATCATATTAACCAGTCTTGGAGATAAGTTTTAATAAAAAGGCCTCAGGCTTTAAATTCGTAAGCTCGGCCTTCACCACCCTAGATAAATATTTAAAAAAAACTAAAAAATAAAAATTTTATTGGTTTAACAGACACATGATTTTGTTCTATATTATGCTATTTGGATATATATTAAATTTATGTATATTTATGGAATTACTAGTGTTGTTCTATATTTTTCACACAAAATAAAATAGTTATGGTATTTGTGTCAATTTATATTTTATTTATTTTTGTTGGCCTTTTTTTAGGGCTAAAATATTGTTATGCATTCTCTCACTTTAATTTTTATTTATTTATTGTAGACATCAAATCAAAACCGTATGAAACTGTACCTAATTGGAATATAGGACATTAATTCTTTATGCAAAATAATATACACGTTTTGTTTTTTATAAAGCAAAAGATGCATGTGTGTCTGTTTTTGTCTGTGTTCATAAGACACTATGGACTGATGGATTAAATGGAAATTCGCCCATACAGCTGTTTTGAAGGACAAGGCCTAGGTCCAATATTCAGGGATATTGGTTATCCCCCACCCAAAACAAATTTAGAAATTTTACCCAAAATATATATATATATATATATATATATATATATATATATATATATATATATATATATATATATATATAGTAAATGATATTTGGCACTCATACTTTACATATTATCTCTGAAGTGGGGATATTCTAACTAGAAAAATTCTCACTACTAACTTACTGCCCATCACATTACCATTGGATCAAAGAGAGAGAATGTTAAAAAAAATTTGAAGAGAGAGAACCATCAAAGCAATTCATTTGTTCGCTTGCGCAGAAAGGAAGAAAAAACGTGAAGTTGATCCATGGGGTCTGTCATGGTTTCTCCATGGAATAACCTCTAATATATTACTATTGATTCTTTTGCAGTAACTTTTTGCTTTCCATATGTATAGATAATAAGGTCAATCATGCGTCTCTCTAGTGCGGTGGTGGCTGGATTAAACTCTTAGCCTTTCATCTTAATAACTTTTTTGAACCAATTTCGAGACCCAAAACAAGAAGCAAACAACAATAAACCATAAAACCTTTTCTCCCCAATCTGACAACAAGGAATCATCCAAATAATGGTACACATCCTTCATGCCATTCAAATGGGACAACTTCAACATAGGATTTGATGTTCCACAATGCCAAGACTAGAACTTACATTATTTCCTCTTTTTGTACTTGAGGATCATAGCCTTCTTCTCTCATTTTTGCATCTAATTTTTTCAGCATGTCATAAATCTGAGCAGATTCCTCATGGAATCTATCACCAGCTACAAAACTCTGAACCCCATTCTTTAACTCAACCATACTTCGAGCTACAATCTTCTTCAACTTATTCTCCTTAATCAATGTCCTGAGTTTTGCAGCATTATGCCAATTCTTGTCCACACTATAAATATTTGATAAGAGTATATAATATCCTGCATGATTAGGGTCTAATGGGAAAAGATTCGTAGCTGCCACCTCCCCCATCTTTATATTTTGATGTATACGACATGCGCCAAGTAAGGCTCCCCAAACATGAGGTCCTGCTTGCATGGGCATGTTATTAATTACATCCAAGGCCTTATCTAACTCTCCCATTCGACCAAGAAGATCAACCATTATCCCATAATGCTCTGAGTTGGGCTTCAACTGGTACTCATTCACCATGATATCAAACATCTTTATCCCTTCTTTAATCAAACCTGCATGACTACAAGCAGATAGAATTGAGATGAAGGTTACATTGTTAGGCTTAACATCTGAATGGTTAGCCATCTGATAAAATAATTTCAATGCCTCTTCTCCTTGCCCATGGAATCCGTAAGCTGCAATTATTGAGCTCCAGGTAACAACATCTTTATATCTCATTCCTTTGAAAACCTTGTTAGCATTATCTATGCTACTACATTTTGCATACAGCTCTATGAGTGATGCTCCAATAAACTCGTTATTGTCAAACCCACTTTTAGTTACGAAACAATGTAGACATACAGCTTGTTGAAGAATCCCTAATTCTGAACTAGCAGCAAGAATCTTCACTAGGGCAATTGCGTCAGGTCGAGTTCCATTAGATAACATGTTGCAGAAAACCTCCATTGACTTGTGTGCCATTCCAATTTCAGCATAGCCACTGAACAAAACAGCCCAAGAAACTACATCCTTCTTCGGCATTCTGCTGAAAAGGTCAACTGCATTTTCAGGTGAAAAGCACTTCATGTACATGTCCATCAGAGCTGTAGAGACAGTGGTATCCAACTCAAAACCATAATTGACTGCTAATTTATGAATCTTCATACCTTCTTCCAAATTGGAAGTGGAAGCACATGCTCGCAATGCACTAACCACAGTAACCCGGTTGGGTTCAATTCTATTATCTATCATTTCATAAAAAAGATCTAACGCATCGGTTTCAGCTCCATTATCAGCATAACAGGCTACCATTGAGCTCCAAGATATAATATCCTTATTTGACATTTCCCTGAACAAATTAGCTGCATTATTGATAGAACCAGTTTTTCCATACAAATTTAGCAATGAATTTGTTAAACATAACTTAGTGTCAAAACCCCTTCTTTTTACAAATCCATGTACACTTCTTCCAAGCTTAAAATCAGATAACTGAGCACATGCAGAAGCAGCACTAACAAGTGTCACTGGATCAGGACTTACTTGCTCTGTCACAACCATTCGGGAGAAAAATGCGAGTGCAAGTTCAGGGCTGCCGCTCTGCTCATAACCAGTAATTATTGAAGTCCATAAAACCACATCTGGTTTTGGATACTCCACAAACACTTTCACTGCATCATTCATTTGTCCACATTTGGAATACAACTCAATCAATGCAGACCCCACAAACAAGTCATTATCTATATTCTCCTTCTTTAGAAATCCGTGAATCATTTTACCCAACTCGAGCTTCTGCAAACCTGCACATGATTTTAAAGCAATAGATACTGTGTAATTGTCAGGTCTTTCCTCAGTTGATATAGCATTGACATTCATTTGACTGAATAGAGATAAAGTCTCTACCCATTCTCCTTTGGAACAATAGCTCCTAAGCAAAGCATTCCACAGATAGACAGTTTTACGAGGTGTTTCTTCAAACACCTTATATGCATGGCCAATTGATGCATATTTAGCATAAAGAACGTTAAGCTTGGTCACAATGAAACTATCATGGGCAAGGCCCACTTTCAAACACTGTGAATGCAACTGTGTAGTTGAGATCTTACTGCAGCAAGATTCCAATAGATTCACTAAAAAAATCCTCCTTTTCATGTACTAATATAACTTTTTAAAGTTCATTTAGTTGTCAAGCAATTGAAATTTATAATCATATCTCTCAATCACTAATTTTCCTTGTCATTAGCTTCTGGGTTTCAATCTCTCATCATATTCTATTAATGCAATCAGCTCTGCTTTCGGTGGCTTTAGCAACGCGTCCTGCATAAAAACCATGTAATTGAAACAATTAAACTCAGCAGCATTAAACAGCCCTCACTTGAAACAAAAAACCCATAGAGAAATAACAATTGACAAAGAATTAATCACAACAATTAACAAACTATGCCATGCTACTTCCCATACAGCTTTTTCGTTTGTCTTGCCTTTTTGTTATAATGAGATGGCAACAGGAACCACAAAACTTTTCCTTGTAAAGATACTTTTAAAAAACAAAACAAAACAAAACAAGACACTTCTATACAGCAAAGTGGGAAAGTAAAAAAGAACCAAGATTTCCTAATAACAAACCATGATCAGTAGCCTCTCCATCATTAAAATTCCTACACCAAGAGTTCTATAGCAAGGAATAAAAGTGACTAATATAATATCTCTCAACAAAATATAGTTGCATGCATCTAAACAATATTTAAATGAATATAGTTTTCAAGCCTGCAAAATGCAAAATTGTGAACATATTAAATGCTGCCACATTACATAATTATGTCAACCAATCCCTTTAGGTCATTTTATCAAACACCCAAAAGGCAAGGTAAGCAACAATGACATCAATTAATCAAACTGAACACAGAAAAGGATTTTAATTTTTAAGCATAAGCAGAATCAAATAAACATACTAATTGACAAGAAAGCAAGTAGCAGTCACACCTACCGGGGAGGGCGAATGAAAGCTTCCGTTCGGACTACGATACTCAAGACTGAAGCGAGAGCAGTCGATTATTTAATCACCGGTTCGTGTTATTCAAATTGTTTATAATGTTTTAAGGTTTTTATGTTGGGAAAAGTATTTCTGCCGCATCGCAAAACGATGTCGTGTTGGGTTATAAAATTGAAAAATTAGAATGATAAAGAATAATATAACTCTGAAATATATTATAATTATAAAAATACTTAATTTCCGTAAAATGACATCGTTTTGAGCTCATTGGAGGAGATAACTTTATCTCTAGTATAGAAAAATCCTTTACGCTTGTATTTTAGTTTTTTTTTTTAAAACGGTTATATAGAATAGTTGCAAGAAGATGTGTTTTCTATTTTCTTATTTTTTTTTTAAATTAAAACATAAAATAAAAATAACTCAAACATGTTCTATAAATTTGATTCTAAAAATTAAAATAAAAAATTATAATTTTTAAAAACAATTTACAATTTTTGTTCTGGAAATCAAAAAATTATTTTTAGAAACGTTATTCAAACACGGATTGGTTGATACTTTTTGCTCTTGATCAATGTTCTTTTCTTTTTGTTATTGTCACTTTATTGTTATCAAAACATACGTTGTATTCACACCTTTGGTTTGTGGCACCAACATTCTTCAAGCCAAACGACATCATATGATATAGCAATAAGTTGCCTTATCCGTTATGAAAGTTGTGTTTTTGTACCCTGAGTATGCATCCATATATGATAGGATTTAATAACCTGATGAATTATTAACTAATTTGTCGATATTAGGTAATGGGTACGAGTCCTTTGAGAAAGATTTGTTAAGATCTATGTAGTCAACACACATCTTTCATTTCCCATTTGCTTTTTCACTAGGACCATATTGGAAAGCCAAGTGGGATAATTGACCTCCCTAATGAATCTTGCTTCCATAAGTTTTCTAACTTCATCGTCAACAAATTTTTATTTTAATCTTACACTTTTTCTAAGCCAACGGCTTGGCTTTTGGATCCAGGGAGAGATGATGAAACAAAAACATGGATCAATGCCTAACATGTCAGTAGTTGTCCAAGTAAAAAGATCTTTGTTCTTTAAAAGGATTTAAATACCCTTTCCTTTTCTTCCTTGGGCATATGTCGCCATGTCGGCCAATCATAGTGGTATTCTCAGGTTGAGAGCCAACCTGTTTTTCTTCCAATTCCCCATCTGGTTGGGGATGAACATTTCACAACTCTTCACACACATCCAAGTCAGTCATGTTAATGGATGTTTTCCCCTTTTCAATAGCTGTGAGACGATATCTTGGTGCTAGGTCAGTATTTATTTTGAGACTAACGTTATAGCAACTTCGTGCTAGTCTCTAGTAACCTCTTATTGCCACTACCCTCATTTGCACGTCTTTGAATTTGATAAATATTTGTGGCATAGAAGCAATTGCCCCAAGGACAACTATAGTTAGTTTGCCAATAATAACATTGTAAGCAAAATAGGCAATCAATAACGTAAAAGGGTGCCTTAGTGATTTTTGCTCTAAGGAGGATGTCGAAGGTCAATTGAAGTTCAGTTGTTCCTTTGGCTTGTAAGCATTCTCCTGAGAATCCAATAAGGTTAGTCTGACAAGGCCTCATTTGTTCCTCTAGATGTTCATCCTTTTGAAAGCTTCCCAAAAAATGATGTCGGCAAAGCTGCTGTTATCAAAGAATACTCTTTTAACTTGCATATTAACCATGTAAGCTGATATGACCAAAGGATCATCATGTTCTAGCACTATGTCACCATAGTCATCTTCAACAATATATATTGGACTCTTCCTCTTAGGGCGAGATTGGAACTTTTGATGATTGGTTGCTGTCATAATAGCCTTCAAATGCCTTTTTCTATGGAAGTACGTTTCTCCCCCTCCTGCAGCACCTCCTGCAATAGTCCCCAATACCATAGAGACATTATTGGGGAACAGAGGTTGATTTTGTTCACATTGTGATGCAATTTGTTCATTTTGGCGTCTCCGTTCACGAGGAGATCTCTCCCTATATCGGTCATCTCGCCGATAATTTGTTCATCAATAAGTCCTCCTATTTTAGAAATTTCTCTTAGGACTCGCTTCCTCTTAAACTTTTCTTTTTTGCAGTTTGCCTTCCCGGACAAAGCTTCAATAGTATTTTTGAGGTCATAACATTCCTTAGTGGAACATCCTACATCTTCATGGAACTCACAGAATTCAGTTTCATCCACATTATCCTCTTCTTTATTAGTGCGGGTCTAATGACATTGACAAAACCAGCTTGAAAAACTTCTTTCATTATGCGAGATCTGGATGTGTTCACGGGTGTATATTGTCCAAACTTTTTAATGTCTTTAAATCTCCTCATGAAATATTGCTTGAAGTAATTGGTTATGTGTTTCGCAATTGGGTCGCCGCGAGTTCGTTGATAATTTTCCAAACTTATGAATTTCTCTGATCTCGCGCTTAACTCTTCAATGGTCTTTGGCCTTTGATTTGCCAAAGCTATGGAGAATGATCCATCTTGGAGACAATCTGTAATAAAATATAAAGAGACTTGTGGATCAATATCTCTTACAAGGAGAGCTTCATCAAAGAACTTGTTCAAATTATCTCGTAGGGACTTTCTAGCTCCCTACATAACTATCATCAACGCGTGGGTTAATTTGTATTGATCCTTGCTGGTTGCAAATCTCATCAAAAATTGATTGGTGAGATCCTCCCAATTATTGATGGAGTTTGGTGGTAGGGCAGAATACCACCTTAAAGCCAATTCTTTCAACGTAGTTGGGAAGATGAGATAACTTATTGCATCAGGAATGTCTTAAGCCATCATATTTGCCTGGAACTGCTCCAGATTATCATGTTGATCTTCCTTGTCATTATATTTTGTTAGTTTTTAATGTCCTTGGGAATTGACAAGTCCATGATTTGTGACGTGAAGGGATGAGCCACTTTAAAAGTTGTCTTTGGATTTTGATGTGAATTTTAATCCATGTGATGGTTAGCGACATGGCTAACGTAAGGCTGGTGGTTTTCTGTTTTCTACTTTCCTTTTCTTTGTGAAGGACCAGGATCTTTCTTTGAGTGTTCTCGTTCATCTTTATGTTGCTCAATTGTATCATGTCCTTCATTCTCATCAGATTTTCTTGCATATTCGAATGTTTTTCATGATCAAATTGCAATTTTTCAAATCTAGCAATTATTTTTGCTATTATTGAAGCCCCAGACTTTGTTTCTTGAGGAGCTCAAGAATATATTGGTTCATAACAGCTACTTGTTGAATTGATGGGTTGTTCTACTGAGGGGAAGTTGGAGACACAAATGAGATTGTTCTCTTGCGAGATGACTAACCTTTCTGCTTTTTTGTTTTTGATACGTTTGGAGACTTTGTCATCTTGCTCCCGGTAACAATCATATTTTTTATTTATATGGAGTAGGAGTTAAGATTTATCGTTTCCCACAAACATCGTCAATGATTAGTCTAACAAATATTAGGCTGGGCCTGATCACACATGATTGAAGGTGATGAATGTTGATGATGAGAATGATGAATGACAAGGAATCTTGCCAAGACATTGAGTTGCTTGTCAGGATGGTAGATTCGCGAGCTTGATGTCTGAGCAATTTGGAAGAGACTAGGGGGTACCTACAACTGTAAGGCACTTCGACACTCAAACCAATTAAGTATTCAATATAGTTCAAATATTCAAAGAGAGATAGATTACATGGGTTGAATGCCTATGCATTTATATTGTAGAATGTCTTGCTTCAAGCCACCTTTCACAAGGCAATGTCAATTCTTATTGGTGGATAATGGTGGCCTTTCACGAGCTATTTTTTGGGTGAGAAGCCTAGAGTCAATCTAGTTTCAATAGATGTAGTGATAAGCTGGAGCTGCCATTCATATATTGAGTTTAAGTGGAGGTCAAGTTGCCTTTAGCTGTTGATCTCAACAATGATGTTTCCTTAGTTACTAAGTCACTTTTGGCTTGTCAACCAAGTAGGCGAGATGTCCACGGTTCATACGTGAGTGTGGTTCCTTCAGGGTTGGGTCTAGGGTTACTGGGCCTTCTAGGCTTTTATTGAATTGGACCTTCATCTTGCATACATTAGATCCAAATCACTTTCCAAAAATGAGATAATGTCATATTACGTTGCGATACCTATGGTTCTAGTGGGAAATAAAACTATAAAGGGGTTTTTGAAATTACCCTTACAATAATTGAAAAAAAAATGAAAAACCCGCTCAATACATCCATTTAATTATTGAATTCATGTTTTTTAGTCCGACTTTGAATTGATCTTTCATGGTTAAATTTTTGTTTGCATGTGAATTTTTGTTATATAGATAATGATATACTTATATCAGGATTTCTAATAAGTTGAAGAGATTTGCAAGCATTAGGATTACTCGTAAGAAAGCTATCATTACACGAGCATCTACTTCATCTTTATTTTTATTGTCATGTAACCGGTCTAATTTTCATATTGGACCGGCCATGTTATAAAATCGGTTGACCCGGTGCGATCCGATCGGTTTTCGTAAAAACCGGTGACCCGACCCGGTCTATAAAAAAAACTAATTTATTTTCATAAATTAATGTCTTTTTTTTTTACTCTCAAACACAAATAGTTTGTTTTCTTTTGAAATATTTGAATGATTTGTAGTTTATTAAATTACATAGATTATATACCTACAACACTAATATTATCTTGATTATACAATATGCTTGAGATTTTGACTTAATTTATAGTTAGAGATGTCGTTTACTGAACTTCAAACACTAGTATCACAAATATTATATGTTTGATTGATCTTTTGTTGGATAACGATGTGTAATTTATTATTTTCATATTAAAATATTTGAAATTTGTATATTTTTTTACAAGTATTTAAGTATATTTATAATTTTTTTAATATAAATTATAGATTTACATATACTTACTGGGTCATGCGGTTGACCCAGTGACACACTAGTTGAATCGGTAGTCCAGTGACCCACTAGTTGAACCGGATCAATAATCGGGCCGGGTTTAATTACAATGTTTTTTTTTTTTTTTTTTCATTTAAAGGATAAACGAATGTATCTTCGGGTCTGTTGGGCTTAGCGTAAAGCCCAACCCACACACAGCACATGGCTTCGAAAACCCTAATTTGCATCTTCATATATTCATAACCTTCATATTCTCAACCGAGAGTAGCAGCAAAACAACTACATCAAAAGCCGAAAGGGTTCACTGTGTGTGTGTGCGTGAGAGGAAGCGAAAATGGTGTCAGGTTCAGGGATCTGTGCGAAGAGAGTGGTGGTCGATGCACGGCACCATATGCTTGGTCGTCTAGCGTCGATCGTGGCGAAGGAGCTTCTCAACGGGCAGAAGGTGGTTGTTGTGCGGTGCGAGGAAATTTGCATCTCTGGTGGACTCGTTAGGCAGAAGATGAAGTACATGAGGTTCCTTCGCAAGCGCATGAACACCAAGCCTTCACATGGTCCCATCCATTTTCGTGCTCCTGCTAAGATCTTCTGGCGCACTCTTCGTGGGTCTGTTTTTCTTTTCCTTTTTTTCTTTTTCTTTGTTTTATATGATTGAAATGTTAGTTTGAATTTGAGACTTTTTAGGATGAGAGGGTTTTTTTGTTTGATTTGAAACTCTGGCTATTGTTTATTTTTTTTTGTCATATTTTCTCATGTTGGTTGGATAGTAATTGAAAAATATCATTACTGATTTCTGATTTTTTGAACCTTTGTGTCTCTTTAATCTCATGTGGTAAATGTCTATCTATCTATATCTGTATAGTAGAATAATAATTTGTCCTGTGTCTAAGTTGTAGTGTGATAATTTGTTTAGGGGTATGAAATGAAAGTTATTTGTTTGAGGCTATTTGGCAATTTGTTTTGGGCTTTTTTTTTTAAACCCTGGTCTTCTTTCTTGTTTTGCTTAGTGAAGTTGTTTGAAGGATTCTGTTTCTTTGATTTTGTTCTGTAATAATGAAATATCAAATGTAACAAGAAATCTTCTTGTACATAGTTTCTTTTAAGAGATTTTGTGATTACTGAATTATTCCTATGGTTTGCTCTAAACATTTTATAGAATAGGATGGGTTCCTTCATGTGGGAAGGTTCTGAAATTTTTGTTTTTATAGGATGATACCACATAAGACAAAGCGAGGGGAAGCTGCTCTTGGTCGTTTGAAGGTTTATGAGGGAATCCCTCCTCCATATGACAAGATGAAAAGGATGGTTGTCCCTGATGCTCTCAAGTGAGTTCTGTCTTTGTGAACTGTTTTTTATGTTAACTTTTTATATATATGCTTTTTAAGTTGTCCTTTATCTTATGAATATTGAAATTATCAATGAAATCAGGGTGTTGAGGCTTCAGAAAGGACACAAGCACTGCTTGCTGGGTAGATTGTCATCTGAGGTTGGATGGAACTACTATGATACCATTAGGGTAAGTTATTGCTTTCTAAAGTTGTTCTTCCTTTTCTCATGTTGCTCCTAATATTTGAAATGTTCGTTTTATGCAAGTGTTAGGCAGGCTTCAAATACTATCTTTATCCAAATCCCTTACTCTCTTTGTGGGAAGACCATCTATTTGTTTGCTATTGATCTTTTATGATTGTGCCTATCTGTTTTCTTACCAGAATTAGGAATATAGATGATCCATAAAGTTTTTGTTTTCTTATTCATGTTAGTTCAATCTTTAGGCGAGATGGAATGTTGGAAATTTGGTGTGTTGTACTATGTAATTTGTGTTTTGGGAATTGGAAATAATTATGTTTACTGAAGTGAGTAATTGTTTTGTTTCTCACAGGAGCTTGAAAAGAAGAGAAAGGACAGAGCACAGTTGGTTTACGAGGGAAAGAAGCAGCTCAACAAATTAAGGGTTAAAGCTGAAAAGGTTGCTGATGAGAAGCTTGGTTCCCAACTTGATGTTCTTGCTCCAGTTAAGTACTGAGTAGTCTTTGTTAGTGTTTTAGATTTTTGATGCGACTTATACCAAATCGGACTACCTCTCAATTTTGTTGGCGGTTGTATTTGTCATTGGACCCTAGATCTGATAATCTTGGAAGCTGTTTTTATTTAATTGTGTGCTTTGTAGAATTGTTTCATCCAGATAATTTCCTTTGCCTTGAAAAAACTGACGATGGGTTACCATTCTTAGCCTTATATTATAGTAACTTTTTTTTGAATTTTTTAACTTTGATGGTGAGGGGCGGTTTATTTCTGGTAATAAAGAGCGTTTTTTTTTTGAGTTTTTTCTGGAATAATCACATTGCTTGTGCAATGTACATTGCTTTTCCCCTTGTCGTTTTTTGCCCAATGAAGCTCTGTTTTCTACAGTTGTGGCCGTTACCTTCCTTAACTAGTAATAACGAGCGTTTTTTTTTTGAGTTTTTTCTGGAATAATCACATTGCTTGTGCAATGTACATTGCTTTTCCCCTTGTCGTTTTTTGCCCAATGAAGCTCTGTTTTCTACAGTTGTGGCTGTTACCTTCCTTAACTAGTAAAAAAACATTTTTATTAAAAAAAGGCGTAGTAATACGAATTTTAAAGATGGCAGTTTTGACGTTGGAGAAATCAAACGGAAATGGCTCTATCACATTCAAGGAACAATCAGAATATTGAAATTTAGAACACACGATGGGCATGGAGGCTTAATTAATTTCATTCTGATTGGGACTTGATCAATTACTTTCCGTGCTATAATGTGATTCGGAAATGGACTATGATGAGTGGGATGTATGATGGATTTATAAGTATTCTAAACTTATTCAGCGCCAAACTTATCCTGGAATCAATTGAACAGATCTATTCATTTCTTTGGACAAGAAGAATAGTTTTGTATGATTCTGGATATAATGGTCACTGTCTCACTGAAGCTATACTACTTTGCCAGAGTATACTACTTTGTCACTTGAAAGATTAACAAATGTTAGGTGGTTTGTGTTCATATTAAGGGTAATGTGGAAAAGCAAAATAAATGATGGGAACAAATGCAATCTTCGTTACTGGATAAATTCCATCGGGAAAAGCGTTACCTACTATAATATCTTGAAAAAAATACATATTTGATTAATACTTTCAACTATTACAATATTATGTTGCAAAGGATTTTTCTGATATTTTATATTTTTATCTAAAATGTATCACTGTGTCTCGTGTGGAATTCATAAAAATTTATTTAACATAGTTCGGTTGTAACAATCAAGAGGAAGGAGTGAATTCAGATTTAAAGTAATTTTTACAAATTGTGCAATTCCGATGAAGTCAACATATACACAAGGGAGAGAATTCTTTTTTTGATTCAACATAACTTTTCGAATATTGTAGATATATTTTATCTCTCACAAACACATTTCAAATTTGAAGAATATATAAATGAAAGGTTTGTTTCTAAAATAAGGATACTATGTCATATTAAAATATATACTTAAGTGTTTGAAAAAAAATAGTTTACAAGTTTATTTATTAATTATTAAAATATATACAAATTTATATAATTTCTAATTTTATATTTATTTATTATTTTTGATTTTTCAAATTAACTTTTGAGTTTAAATCACAAATTTAATCTTTATTTTATTTTTCTTATTAATAATAATTTTTTAAATTTTGTTGTAATACACTATATAATACAATTATTGCAAATTTTTGTGTTTGTAGATATATATTCTAAGTTATATAATCAAATAAAAGTGAGACATAATGAAATTCACTCACTTTTTTTTGAATGTGGAAGAAAAAAAATTTCTGCTGAAAAAGTTATTTATTATATTATTTTAACCCATTTAATAATACTAATATTTTTTTTTTTACAAATTGTAACAAACCCATATACACAAGTAAGAATTATATTGTATAAGACAACATGGAAGAATATATAAATGAAAGGTTTGTTTCTGAATTTATTTTAGATAATTTTATTTAATGTTCACCGAAATAATGTTTTAGGAGAAAATCATGTATATTTGTAATTTTAATTTATTTATATTTTTGTCTAAAGTTACTTTAATGTATTTTGTCTAATATCTATGTTTTTGTTGTAGAATTTTCTAAGTTATATACTCACATAAAAGTGAGACATAATGAAATTCACTCACTTTTATTTGAATGTGGAAGAAAAAAAATTTCTGCTGAAAAAGTGAAGATATTAAACCCATATATATATATATATATTTTTTTTTTGGTAACAAACCCATTTAGTAATTATAATAAGACACATGGTGGTAGAAAAAAGTTTTCAACATCAAAAATAGAAATATTAAACTATTGTTTCAGAGTTATAATACTTCTTTTCATTAATTTTTTTTAATTTTTCAACTCAAAACGACGTCAAGATAAAAAAGATAACATAAGCTCCATATATTTTGATGTGTATGTAAGAAAAAATTATCTCCTAACATAAAAAACATTAATCCTTATATATATATATATATATAGGGTCAGGATCATTTTACACCGGTGTATATTCATACACCGGTGTAAGAATATCCTGCCCCATATATATATATATATGAGAAGTCTTTATTCAAACTAAGCTCTTAATTGAGTTAATGCTATATTAATCATACAAAAAGTACCAAGTTAAATACTTGAGAAAGTTGCTAGTTAAACTGATATAATTGGTTTGGGAGACACATTAATTTTTTCCTAGTTGGAATCATTTTGATTCTTTGCAGATATGATCAGTTCCATTGTATAAATTTGCGGCAATGACTCCTTGGCATGATGAATGTTGGCTCCACTTGTAATTTATAAGCGAATAGCCAGTGCCCAAAGCAGAAAATAAATCCACAGATAAACAGCAAAACATGACATCAGCAATGCTACTCAGGATGCTGAGATTACATCTTTAGCTACAACTGAACAAGTTCTATATTTATAATGCCCCATGTCAGACCCGGCCGGTTACATGTTATGATTTATGAGCTATAACCAGATAAAGGTCTAATAATTACATTGACACCTTATATTGTATACCCTTGCCACTTCAATTAAAACAGCCGAGTTTGAGACATTGTACGTTGATATATTATGTCAGTAGTGCCTAAGGCTGTCTTTGACATAATCCTCGCAAAATAGATGAGTTATCAATTAGCGTGTAGTCATCCCTTTACACAAGACAACATTCCCTTTCTACTTTGGATCTTCCATACCCAAATCTATTCCTTTGTCATTTGCTGCAAGGCAGCCCCAAAAGGGGTGAGAATACTCCTCACGAACAAACTTCCATTTTCTCCATTTTGTTTTGACTGTTGTAATCAATGTGTGTTTAATAATATAAGTTTGTTATTTTTCTTCTCATCCAATCATTTTCTTCAATATGAATCTCGAGTGTATGGTACTTCAGATTGAGATAATCATATTTGTATTTTCAGTCATGAGCTAAGTTATTTTGGAATGGAAAAGCTATAAAGTTCTTAATGAACTGTGTTTAAAACTCTTGCACTGAACCTTTTGCATTTCTATGATTTAAGTGATTTTAAATATTTGGGTATCGATGGAAATTGAACACAATTGAGAAAGGAACTTCTTTAAGGAAGGAATTTCAGACAACTTAATCATGGGAGGAAGGTAAGATTGTGTAAACAATCTTACTGGTTATCTTAGGAATAAGGAATCACCTCGTTCCCTAAGGATATGTACTTAGTAACGGTTGCAGTCAAAAGAACCATAATAATATGGAAACTTGTGAGCCATTTAGTCCATGAGCTGAGGAATCAAAGTTGGCAGTGAAAAAACCTGAACAAATTCGAAAAGGTTAAGTCTTGAGTTGAGGACACAACTAGTCAAGAATGGAACAATGGATCCATTCATTTTGTTAAACCAGTTATCTGTTCATCATACCACCCTGTTGTCTCTAAACTATTGTTAACTTTAAATTCTATATGTCATTTGAATACCACAACACCAAACTTTCAATGATTTGCCATTCCTCCTAAAACAAGAAGGATTTGAATATATAACGACGCGATAAGTTGTTTAGAGTAAATCAGCACCTCTTGTCTTTAAGGGAACGTCCCTAAGATACTAGGGAACGAAAGAACAAACAGTTCAAAACTGTTCTTTTATTCTTTCCAAATTCTTTAAAGTTTAGTTCAAAGTATTATTTAAAGTTACTATCCTCGTGAGAATGATAATCTGGGCACTAATAATCCAATTTATTACTTGATGTGTGCAATTGCGCAATTGGGTCAATATCTTGAGAACAAATGAGTTTTCTCTTGATAGACTAAGTAAGGGAACATCCTACAAAACACCTAGCATCCAACAAGCATCACCACTATTTTGATTTCCAAAAACAAAAAATCCCCATCACAGGTGAGAATGGAATCTCAATAAGCTAAACCCTCCTAAACCTTCAAGAACCGGTGTAATGGTGAGGTTAGCATTCAAATAATCAATTTACCTGCAGAGGTCAAGATTTTACACATAGATATATACAGAAATGAAAATGAAGCCTACAAGTCATATTGAAAGCAAGCCATTACAATGCAAGGTATTTATTATTCCCATTTTTCTTTCATGGGCCGCAATTGTCCAAGTTAAAAGTTCCCTGAGCTCAAGCATTCCAATGGGTGTCCCCATCATATGACGATTGTAATTATCACCTTGTGGCATCGAAGTCACCTCATCACCTTAAGGATCATTCTTTTTTATCTATTAACATCATTCACATAGTACTCGTACTATCATTCCTTTCCGGCAGTTAATTATATAGCCAACAACCAATGTTATCTCTTACCCCATTTCACTTACAAAAGTTCGAACATTAATCACATGAAAGCTTCACACTGTTAATGGCCTTACTCGAGTAAATGCCTACATTTACTCTAATAAGGTCTGCTACTAGAGTATAGTTAAGTAATCGTGTGCACTTGATGTATTAACATACACATGGTAATTAGCGTAACATGTTTAAATAATTAAACGCGGAAGCTCACCTACTAATTCACTACTACATCTAGTATTAAAATGTGAATAACTTTTTCATTTTTCCTTATGTATTACAATTCTTTATCGTCTTTTTGGTCAAAATACATAAGGACAACGTTTCATCTGTAATTTGGACCACAAGGAATAGTTCCCACCATGATAATTCCAACCTGATTAACAGTTTATTATAATCCACGCATACTACAATATATCCATTAGTCCAACTTAGAATCCATCCATGGATTCATACACTTTAGGCTCAAATAAATATACAAGCATAAATCATATTACACAGCCATTCATGGCTTAGGCTATCTCATAACCATCAAGTCTCAAAATAATGTCCATAATGTTACTTACATGATTACAATTTACATCAAATAAATAAAAGAGATGTAATTAAATAAGAAATATAGACCTATGCATACATCACTAATAATATAAGAAGCTATGAACATGGCATAAACATCCCTTATACTCTCCAAAAAATGACATGACATATACATCTTAAAATATAGAAAACTCATAAAATAGGTCATGTACATAACAAAATGACAAACTAAATCATGGATATCACGTCAAATATATCCATCTCCCGACCTTCTGTCGTGCGATGCCTCGGCACCATCAACTACTGTACCTAAAATCGTCCCCATAACACGGGGTGAGATATCATCTCATTAAACTAAGGGTCCTTGGAGGGCTCCTCCGCCCCTTGGTTCACTTCAGGTATAACCACAATATAAATTAATGTATGTGTATATCAATGCATGTGTGCAATAATGAATCCCACTGGCCAGAGAATACAACATGTATGCATTACGTAAGGAAACACCGTCTTGCAACATACCTGTACGAGGAAACACCGTTTCATACTAAGTATAAGGAAACACCATCTTATGCCTCACACAAGGAAACACTATCTTGTGTTACACACAAACATACATACATATACATGCATCATTATATCAATTCATTTACAACATACATATCAAAAAACCATGCTCTCTCGGAGTCTGGTGGAACAAACGGGGCCGAAAGCTTACCTATCAAAGCAATGGTCCCAGACGTACTCCTAGTATCCAAGAAATCACAACCTATTTCAGAAATGAGAAGACAACGATTGATACACTTGTCTATTGGCTCTGAAATTTTATAGGGAGATAGTCCTATGTGTTAGCTTCAAATAGGTCAAAATCGCACTCAATTTGGAACTCTATAGCTCAAGTTATTCACATTTTATTGTGCCATGTTCCACTGCAACAGTGGGACTCGAATCCCTTCTAAAAGGATTTGAATCCCTCCTTGACATAAACTAAAATTCGTCATTTTAGCAATAGGGATTCGACTCCTTCGGGAAGGATTCGAATCCCTACTTGACAGAAGCTGAAATCCAACATTTTAACATTAGGGATTCGAATTCCTTTCGAAAGGACTCAAATTCCTTTTGAAAGGATTCGAATCCCTTCTTGACAGAGACCAAAAACAGCAGCTTCTACCTACATAAAGGTCCATTTTACATCAAAACACACTTATCCAAGTGACCTAGCACGCATTTCCATACTTAGGCTTGTCAACCAACTCATATATCAGAAGATCCTTAATTTCCAAACCCTAAATCATGGCATTTGACATTGAACAGAAGAGGGAAAATCATGTTCTCTTACCTAGGAACTCCACACGAGAGTAAAGACACCAAGCCCACAACCAAGGAAAAAGCTCCTCTTCCCAGCCTCCCAATCCAAAATGGCAGCTCTCAAATGGAGGGTTTTCCTTCTTCAAACTTCTCGAACCCTAGTTGCTAAAATGATGGGATGTTAAATGATGAAGAGGTATGGGTATTTTCTTTGGTTTCTTTGAAGAGGAAGATTAGGTCCATGGTGAAGGAGAAGAAGAAGCTCTCCTTTGGTTGTAAGGGGAGCAGTTCGACGGGAAGAAGAGAAATGAAGGAGAAAAGGAGTGTCTTTTGATTATTTAAGTGAGTGACAACACTCAACTGTGTAAAGACTTATGTATCTCATTCACTTAACTCTCTTTCAAATTTGACATATTGACTTTAGAATATTTGTGGTAATTTTCACCATTTTACTTTTATCTTGAGTAATTTTGCCCACTCACATTTTTAGCCCATAACTGTTGTTTTTCACACTTTTAGCAAAAGGTGAATTCAATTCCTTTAAGTAGACTTCTCCTCTAATTAATTCTTCATTAATCATGACCATTCATTAATAAACTCAATTTCATAATTTATAGGCAAGGGTCATTATACTTGAGAGGAAATTACCAGAACTTCCTAACTACACAAGCAATAACCAAGATGCAAGAGGAGTTACCATCATATATTATCACCCTTTCAGCCATATTCATTCCAGAATTGTGCATGCATAATTAAAACAGTTTGACATCTATTATTTTCAACATACATGCATGATAAAGGTTACTAACAATTGTATTATTCAACATAATTTCAGTTTCTATAGCCACACCCACTCACAACCGAGAAACACAGAAAATAAAGGAGCTTTTAACTTACCAAGTTATCTTCCGCTTGTCTCTCCAAGTGGTTCAGCGAATTCTTCACTCAAAGTCTCCCTACCAAGCGTACTTACAGCTGCAAAATCCCCCCCAAATCATCAGACCACTGGTTCCAAAAAATACACAGATTTTGGTTTCAAGTTTCTACTGATTTCTTACAAAAATTTCCTACTTAACGTATTCTTCCTTTCAGTGACAGAATTGGAAATTTCCAGGTTCAAAGAAGTCTGAAGGTCGAAGAGGAAGACAGAACAACAAGGGTGCTATGGTTTATAATTTCTGCAATTTAACTATAGAAGAAGAAGGATAAAAAGTTTTGGGTGTTTAACTCAACTTGGATAGGGCTAAGTAACGGCTAAAAAGGAAAAAGGGAAAAAGAAGAAAACTACAACTGAAATGGTGACCTTTTTGGAGATGGTATTCTCGGCTGATTCCCAAGGAAAGAAGGTAGGTGAATGCATGTACTAGTATTGGAGGTGAAGAATGTCACCGTATGGAGAAAAAGAATAGGTAAGGTACGGTGGAAAGAATATGGGTTGGTGGTGTCCAATTTTGAAGTGGGTTCCTCATAATTTTTTTTTTATCAAATTTTAATAACCAGCACGCGCGCTCACACACATATATATATATATATATAAACACAACCATGATTATCATAAGAGGCCCACTAAATTATTTAGTGTGTTAGTATTGCTCCTACAATTCCCATTCTTTATTATTTCAATAGCTAAACATTTGGTTCTAAATATATTTCTCTTGGGCCCAAAAGTGTTCCATCCGTCTTGAATTTCTAAAGTGATTAAACGAAAATTTTTTGGGGTGTTATACCTTTGGCAGCAGCTAGCTGTTTCTTTAGGTTGAGCACCTCTATTCCTTTCGAAGCCAACAGGTCTTTCAGCTTCCGTGAAGCTTCTTCATACTTTGTATTCATTAAAACTGATTCATCAATTGCATCCTTATATCTATTACGGTAAGCATCTAGCTTAGCTTGTAATCCGCGGAGTCTCATTCTATGTTTAGCCATCCCTTTGTGATTTGTTGCTTCATCCTGTTCATAAAATTAGAAGGTAAAAACTTTATACTGATGTCAACTATGATGACTCCTATTTCAATGTTCAAGCATGGGACTAGTCTATAGCTTAAGGTGGGTCAATCTTTCTAAACTTAAGGTGGGACTAATCTATATACATCAATTATTCTTTGAGCAAACTAGTGGCTTGGCAATTGGCATACGTAATAAACAAATAGAAAAAAGCCAAATTTGAAACAGATAACCCAATGTAGCACTTGCCGCATGCATTTTGATTTCCATGCAGGAAATTTTCTGACTCAGTTCCTCAACATGGTCCTTTGCCTTTGATAACTGAAAAAAAGAAAAAAAAAGAAAAAGGAATATGCCATAACGGGATTACAGAATTTAGAATGTAATTACCAAAAGATAACCTTTTAAGTCTACCTCAGCCTGGTAATGCTTTTGCAGAGATTCCACTTCCATAACTTGTTTCTGTACATCTTCCACCTGAGTCATCAATTTGTCCCTTTCTGCCGTCACAATGGAAAGTTTGCTCTCGAGATTCTATAAAGTAACCTGATATGATCAGTAAGACTACTATTGCGTGGATTTTGATAGACGGATCTTTGTTCCAAGGTCCCAAGTTATACATATTCACAATTTTCTACGGTAAATCTTCTGCAGTAAATCATAAGCTTAAGAAATTATTAACAATAAATATTCCTTACTTCTCGCGATTGTTTGCTCTCAGCATCAACTGTTTGTAGGTGATTTTCCAGTTGATCTAAATCTAAAACCTTTTCCCTGTAGCCATAAAATAACACGGCATGAATAATGGTTAAATTTATTTGAGACAGCTAAAGCTGGCTGACCATCTTAATTTAAAAAAAAAAAAAAACTGGGAATAGCAGACTGGGGAGGCTATATCCAAGTTCCTAAGCATGCACACTTGATGCGTACGCTTGCGCTGTTTGGGTAGATTTGTTCTCTATTTGATTAATTGCTCCTCGGATGCAATATTGCTCCTCATTATTTTGCTCTCACATTCCCTAGAGCACATCTTGGCCCAACAGGCATCTACAAACCCCCAATAATCTTGGTATGATAATTTGGTTTAATAACAGTGAAATGATCCTTACTACACTATACCTCTACAACGATAAATTTGGTGAAATGATCCTTACTAGTTACTACACTAAACTTCTACAACGATAAATTTGGTAAGTTTAAACTTTGATTGATCTTTATGCAATCACATACTTTATGTTCTTGGCTTGTTGCCAGGGATAGTTTTGAGAACCTGTCAGACAAACTTAGGCCCTAGTATAGCATGCAAGATCAAATCTAGTATAGTATGCCAGATTTCAAAAATGTTTTGCAAGATACCAAGTTAAATATTGTTGAGATATATAAAAAACCATTAATGTAACATCACCCAACAGCTTAAGCTGTTGGTTAAATTGGTTCTTTACATGGTATCTGAGCCTTGTGTCCCCTCCTCACTGCCCCCACTTTCTCTTGTGAAATTTATTAGCACTTGTAAATGGGCTTGTGCATTATCCACCCTTTAAGCCTAATAGGCTCTCGTGTGAGTTGAGATATATAAAAAACCATTAATGTAACATCACCCAACAGTTTAAGCTTTTGGGTTGAATTGGTTCTGTACACATATAACGAGAAAATCTTGGAAAAATAAGAAAGCAAGAAGAGACAAGAAAGGGGGAAATAAATTAATATAATAAGCTAAACAAACCTGGGTTTTTCCTTGAGATGTGCATTTTCCCATGAATTAGTCAATCTTTCCCGGAGAGTCCAACATTCTTCTCTATATGACTCCAATTCATTTCTTACCTTACATTTATAGACAAATTTTATCAATTTAAGTAGATGATGCCACAAAAATTTAAAAGAAACTTCATCTATCAAACTTGAAAACACCTCTGACAAAAGTCATGTAAGACTCTATCAATCCTTTTCTACTTCACGTTTTTTTCATAATACATAATTACTTAACTGCTTGTATCGTAGTGTAAGTTAACCGATTTAGATGAAGTTTGTGTATGACAATGGGATGATACATGGAATTATTTGCTATATAACAAAATTATATACCAAAGTAAATAATAATGGTAGAGTTATTCTCTGATTGAGGCAAAATTGCAACAGTTGAACTTGCATTATAACTTGCCTTGCCATTATGTTTACTGCATCAGAAGCTAAAGAGACATCTTCCCAAATTTCATGATTAAAACTTGAGCTTACATGCAATTATTTGTGCATATATTAACAGAAAAACTATAAAGAACATATATGTTCTAATTCTAAACCATAAAAAAAACAAAAGAACAAATGCATTCCAGTAAATGCAGGAGTCGTTAGAATCTGAACAAATACTGCAGCTTCAAAAACGAGATACTAATCAAGGTCTCCTAAATAGCCGCAGAGCCCTGAATCTTACTTCTGATAATTCTGTTGATAATGCTGTAATTTGCACATTGTTTGACCTTGTCTGTTCTTCTATGGCTAGAAGTGCATCTTTCTCCTTGGCAGACCATATTGCCTTTTCCTCTTCTATTCCCAAAAGGGAATCTGTGAGTTGCTGCAAGAACAAGGAGGGATAATGACACAACTTTAACTTAAAAACAAATCCCCAGAAAAGGGAAGAATCACCATCAAAAGAAAGAAAAGGACAGTTGAAGTTGAACTACCATTGCCAACTCCTCCTTTTCTTCCATCAATACTTTGATAGAGCTTTTTAAGTTTTCTTGGTTGAGATCAGATTCTTCCAACCTTTGTCTCTGGATGGAGAATAATAAGATGCCAGATATGATTTTTGAATGAAAAAGCATAGAGGCTATTAGACATTGTCTTCTAGTTCTAACAACTGGGTCAAAAAGAGAAACCTAGGAAGAACTTCACAGAAAAACTTACAAGAGTTGAGATCTCCTCCTCCAAATTATACAGTTCATAGGTTGATGTATTCAGTTTATCAGTTAAGCCTTCTAGCTCTGAAGTCAAACCTTCATTAATAGATATCACCTCTTCTTTATCCTTCAATGCAGCCGTTAGTTCTTCTTCCAATGAAGTGATTCTTGTTTCCGATTCAAATGCAAAAACTTCCAGTTTTTTGTGCTCTTCCTGATCAGTGACAAAATATATGTAACGAAAAAAAATCAGTTATCCTACTTAGAAACTTAAAAATAAAATAAAATATTAAGACAAATAATTGTGCATCAAAATGATTCTAATCATGATGAAGAAACCTCTTCGACATCTGAAAACAGTCAAACATGTTCATAACTTTATATACAACGGCATAATGATGAAACTGCAAGGCAAGAGCTCAGGAATGGCATATCACATCCTATAAAATGAGTAACAGATAAATATGCTGAAATGTGGCCTGTTGAATATTATAAACCATCCACTGTATAAGTGATTCACTATACAAGCCTGTATCAGTTAATGTTATAATCTTTGATACAAATCATATTAAAGGTTTACAAAGAAACATTCTATCTATTATTCTTTATTGGTGCTGTCATCTAGATTAACTGCACATAACTTATTTTATCAACAAGCCTGAATTACGAAAGGGTGCTTTTAGACACATGTACGCACATACAAATAACAAAAAGAACAAGAGTGCCGAATTCCAATAAAAGCCAATCAACTCTCACTATAAACAAAAGCACTGATAAAACACACTTTTTTCTTGCTATGATTCATTGTAAATAAAAGGAGTTAAAGGCTTGCTCAAAGAATAACCACAGTTTCTTCAAGCATATATCAAGTCCCAAGTTCAAAACCTGTAATGTTTGTTCCAGAGAAAAAGCAAGACTTTTTGGTCTTTTAGGATCAAACATCTTTGAACTCCTATCAACAATTGAATCACGCCTTCTATCAACAATTGAATCACGCCTTCTACCAGCAAGTGAATCGAGTTTATTGATATCACGTTCAAGAAGAGAGTTCTGACTGTGCAACCGTTTAATCTCACGTTCAGCATAGGCTTTCTCACCCTAAGGTATACATAATATGTTAGGGAATAAAATGATGACAATGACACCAAGAAATCTTTGGATATAGCTAAAAAAACCTCAAGTTTTGTTTTCTCTTGTACGACAATCTTAAGCTTGGACTCAGTTTCTTTTGACTTGGCTTTTGCCTTTTCAAGATCTTTTCTTAAAGTTTCCCTTTCCTTGGCCACTGAAGATGATGTTAAACATGATATATCTTTCTCAAGAGTCTTAATATATGAAATCAGCTCTGCATTTTCCAATTCCTGTTGTTCAAAGCGTTCCTGTAAGAATAATAAACAGTTAGTGCTCCTTGTTTGCTGTATTGCACATTTAAACAATATAAGAGATAGTACAGATTAACATATCATCAAATTAAGGCCAACCATCAAAGAATTTTGGGAATTCTGAGCTTCTAGTTTTGATTCATGAAGATGCTTTTGAAGATCAGCTAATTGGTTGTCCAAAAGAATCTGCAACAGAAAAATTGGACCAATACTTCCCAGATACAACTAGAAATAGATCATAAGAAAGGCAACCTTACCTTCTCATTCTCAAGCTCGGACATTTTTTGTCTTAAGCAAGAATTCAACTTCTGATAATCACTAAAGATTAAATTTTGTTCTGCTGAATTCCGAGATATGGAGGTTTTGAAATCCTGCATCAAACCATAAAATATTAACTTAACAATCAAATGAGCATACATATTTAGATACGATTATTAGATAATGTTGTAAATATAGAATTCATAATTGTGTAATGTTGGGGTTCCATTTGCAAGTATGGGACTTGGAGTCCCACATTGGTTATATGGGCAACTAATGTGGGGTTTATAAGGCTTTGGGCACTCCCACCCTTTGAGCTAGCTTTTGGGGTGATGCATCCCAAGGTCTTATCATGTAATTATTCAAAGGTGGTTGAGCCGACTTTAAATAACTACACAAATTCTAAGGTGCCTCAACCACCTTTAAATTTGTGCATCATTATAAACATTCTCTTCTTTAAACATTCACCGAAGGGAAAACTCAATATTCTTCTTCTCTATGTAGGTGACATCATTATAACAAGAGAAGATCTGGTTGAGAAACGACCACTACACGAAAATCATACTAGATGACCTTGATGAAATATGAAGAGCCTATGAAGTTGTTATTTGATGATATATCTGTCATTTATATAGTTAATAATCCAGTTCAGCACGACAGAACAAAATATATTGAGATCGAACGCCACTTCGTCAAAGAGAAATTGGATAGCAAGTAGATTACTACTCTATTAGTTGATTTGTTGACTAAAGTGCCTCCCACCAAGAGATTTCACAACCTCATTTGCAAGCTTGAAATGATAAAATATTCATTCACAAGCTTAAGGATGAGCGTTGTAAATACATATTGCAAATATAAAACTAATAATTGTGTAGGTATTCAAATGTGAATTTGTGTTCTTATTCAAAGGTGGTTGAGCCACCTTTGAATTTTTGTACCAATAAGTCTTGGCTTTTTGTAACAACATTACTCTATAAATTGTAAATATTTGTATATTAATATACAAGCACAAGTGATACAGAATTCCAAGTTTCCACTGTTAACAAAAATTAAAGATAGCAGTTGAAGACGTTATATGAAATAAACACTGCAATTTCATTTTATTATAAATATTTACCATATAGTGCCTCAATAGTACTTACAAGGAACACATCACAGAGAGCCGAGAAACTTTTATTAGCATCATCCACCATCAAAATAATACTTTGAACAGCTTCTTTAGAGTTTTGTACTTCTGACATCATTTCTTGAACTCCCATGGAAACATTGACCACAAAGTCAAAATTTTCATCCTACATAAAGCTTCAAGAATCAATTTTATAGGATAGGATATAATATGTATCATTGTCACATAAAACTGTAAACTTATACATAATCATGAAGACATCATAAGTAAACAAGAATCTAAATGTTCATAAAAGCATCAAATGCATACATTAATGATACTCACAGTTTCACTGGAACTAAGTTGTTCATTAGCCGCTCGAGCTGCCTCCTGTGCATTTATAAGCTCTTCATAGAGCTAAGCAAATGAAACAAAATACAGGAATTAGAAATGTTAATAGGAAATAGAGAACAAAGTTTTATGTTTCTCCAACCAGATCTATATATACCTGCTGCATCTGCAAAAATAGAGTTTAGATATGGATGTTAGAGAAGTATATAAATCAGTCTTCACTTAACAACTTAAGCTTTTGGGTTGAATTGGTTCTTTATATGGTATCAGAGCCTTGTGTCCCGGGTTCGATCCTCACCACCCCTCACTTTCTCTTGTGGAATTTCTTAGCACAGGTAGGTGGGCCTATGCACTATCCACCCTTCATGCCCAATGGGCTCTCATGTGAGGGGGCATGTTAGAAAAGTATATAAACCATTGATGGGCCTTCACTTAACAGCTTAGACTTTTGGGTTAAATTGGTTCTTTACAATGGATAACAAATTTAGACATACAATTATGAATCTTCTTTCCAATAATTAATTAAAACATTATGCATAACACTGAAATGGATGCAACTATGTATTATCTGCAGTAGTGAAAAATTTCAAATTGTGTGTATGAATTATTACACAGAATTGTTATACAGCGCCTTGACATCATGGAGTAACATATCCTTACTACCATATTTGTCACAAAAAAAAGGAAAAAAAAAAACTTAGATACAACGTCAACTGATAAAGAGGCAAGTAATTTTTATTATTCTCTCCTTTTTTTTCTTTGTTTTACTTTTCATACATTAGCATATGTAATGTAGTTATTTCGACTTGTATATGAGGATAGAAAGGGCATACAAACATTCTTTAGGATGGCAAGGTTCAACTCTACAGTGGGGGAGTTCTGACGACATAAACTGCTGAGGTTGCTGTAGCTACTGAATTTAAACTTGATATCTTAAAAGTGACATATCAAGGAAAAAATAAAAAAGAAAGCTTTTCTCTATGCTTGACTGGAGTTCAGGGGTAGACCAACTTGATTGGAGTTCAAGGCGTAGATCAGACAACTTGTATATCTGGAATTCCCGATGGACTTCATTTAGAATCTTGTTCATATTAGGTCCATTGCAATTAAAAATAAAATATAAGTTCCTCACTCAAACAATTCAACCACAGCAAGCTTTAGGATAGTCGATGAGTAACCAATAATCTAATAATCAGCATCTTTTAATCAGATTAGAAGGCATAGTAAAAGAAACATTGTTAACTTAAACAATGATTACCTCTTCATATTTCTCCCTGGCACATATGTTCTGCTCTGTTGCCAGATCAACAACATTATCCAGGTTTTGTTGGCTTGATAACTTTTCCATTTCCAAAACCTTAATCTTCAACATGAAGGGACAAAAACAATAAGCAGGACACAGATAAAAGTCAAAAAATATATAAATACATTTTAATGCAGCACAAAGTAGGAATTGGTTATTAAAAATTGTAATCAAATAAGCTTTAGGAACTAAAGAAATAACAGTGAAAAGAAACATGAAAAAGGAAACAAAACCTGCTCTTGAAGCTTCTTGATAACAAGAATAGTCTCCGACTCTCTAAAGCTCATATTTTTAGCCCCGTTGAAATTAACACTACTGGCATACTTTAAACAATCAATAGATTCTGTGGAATCAAGAGAATTTGCCTCAGCTAGCTGTTTTTTCAATGATTCAATATGTATCTCACTCATAGTTCTCTGCAATAAGAAAAACATGGGCATATTTAGAGTCTAGCTGCTTCTGAATGGCAGGAAGTGAATCAAGAATTAAAAAAAAACCTGAGTTTCAAATTTTAAAAGCAAATTCTCATATTCTGCCTGTAATTCTAGAAATTTGTTGTCCTCCTGCTATACTGCCAAGATATTAGAATACAAACTACGGAGCATTGAAGAGAGGAAAATATTAATAACCCATATGATATGACAAACCATGGATAATCTTTTCTTTAGCGATGGAGCCTTTTTCCTATTCGTTACATGCAATAGAGCACAAGGGTTTGGTAGACTGCAATTCTCATTAGCATCACCTTTATTATCATCTTCCTTAAAGGACTCATCCTCATAAACATCTTCATTTACAAGTTCCTCGAAAGGAATAAGTGGTCCCATGTCTTGCTTAGGTCTTACAGGTTTTACAGTAGAAGCATTTGGCCGGATGCTAGAGTATACCTATGGTGCACCAAAAAATAAATGAATTATGTTTACAAAAACAAGACACAAACAAGTTAACAACAATCGTCTAAAATAAATGTCATAATATGCAAGGTAACAGTACTATTATATATAATATTGATTTCTAACTTATGAATATTTTCTAGCAACTTACATAAGAAAATTATCTATACCTTCATAAGAAAGTCAAGAATTGAAAAATACTTAATAGTGAATTTTTTAAAGAGAGAACAAGGAATTAAATACAATGAAAACCTAAACGTCACATAACCACATCAAAGCCATACACAGAAAATGAAGCAGTTCAATGTCCTACTCCCACTCTTTTTCCCAGGTTCCTGAGTTACCAGATTGCCCTCTACAGCCAGATACAAAAATCAGATAATTTTAATACTGCTCTTTTGAATGACAAGCCGCAGTTTCTTACAAAACACTAATACCATCTTTATATAGCACATTCCTTTTGGCAGAACCGTGTCTTGCTGGACTGAAGTTACGAAATAAAAACAGCATGCCAAATATGAACGTAAATGGACTCATTCAGTCACAACCTGACAGGAATAGAGATATGCAAATCTATGAATATTTAGTTGCGCATAGATCATCCAAATATGGATTCGACCACAGTCAAGCCAACAATAAACCTGGTTGCCTATGAAAAACTTTTATAAACAAGGAAATGTTTCGTAGTAGTTCTGCAATTGTATCTCTCGCTACAGTAAAAGTTCATGTATTTTGCCTCAATAAAGGATAAATTATGTGATTAGAACAATACAAATAATTAAAATGGCACCATACACATAGACACCAATTCATAATTCATATAGGACAAGACCCATAAGAACTAATAGTCAACTATTAGCAATAAGGTAGCATGTTACATCTCTTGGATGCTCCCGTGAAAGATTTCCTAGACACCATGTATCCCGCCTCTTCTCCTGTAGAGCATTCATGAAAACTCAATCAACCAATGGTGGTGAGAGAGAAGGAAGATGCAAGAAAGAAAGACCAGAAGAAAGCATATTAGTTGCAAGGAGTTAATGCAGCCAAAAGAAAAAGTAAATAAATATGCTTATGTGGGCAGTAATCGCATGAAGAGAACTGAAAAAGTCAGGGTTAAAGTTAGGAAAACCAGTTCTTGATGCAAGGTGTCACTGGAAAAAGATTGAAGAACTTAGAGATTTGTACGAATTTGCTTGAGTGATTTGCACTCAGCCTGCTATGATTACATATACAAGAGAAAATTCATTACAATCTTTATTTACAAGAACAATAAACAGGAAGAGATATTTCCCAGAGCTCATGGTTTCCAATGAAACTAATTCCAACAATATGTTATTTCCAACACTCGCCTTTAATCTGGCGCATATATATCATTAGTGTAAATATTTGTGTATTGACTTAATCTTCCCAATAAGTAGTGTCGTAGGGGGTGTAAATAGGTCAGGCGGCCTAACAGGGGACTACAGCCCAACCTACATCAGGTCAGGCTTGACTTATAATATATAGTCAAATAGAACAGGCTCAAGTTTTTTAAAAAAGCCTATTTAGAAAACAGGCCAAAAGCTTTTTTACAAGTTGGCCTATAAGCCTACAGGCCAGTCTATATCATATTATTTATTTTAAATAAAATAAATAAAACTATTATTTTAATGATTTTAAATAATAAAGTAATATTGTTTTAATTATTGAATGTCTAATAGGCTTAAGCAGGCTAATAGGCCTAGGCCAAGGCTTTGGTTTTTTAAATATAGGTCAGACCAAACTTATAATTCGAGCCTACACAAGGCTAACAAACCATGTCAGGCCTAAAGTATTTTACATAGGCCTCACCTATTTAAGTCAAAACTCAGCCCAACCCAGCCCATTTACACCCCTAAGGAGTGGTTACAATACAATACATACGGTATACTAAACGGAAATAAGGAAACTAAATAAATACAAGAATCAATCAAACCAATCAAAATTAAAACAGATCCTATTTGAGAAACCAATCAAATACTTTCTGCTATTTCTGAGAATCTGCATCTCCATGTTCCATTAATGTAACATTCACAAGATGCTTGAATTACAATTTATAGCTATATATATGTCAAGAAGGTCATGCCTGTGTAAAGGCATGTAGCACTAAAAGCTTCTGATAAGTAATACACAGGATGTTGATCCCTGGCTATCAATTTTGGAAAAAATGGATATTCATCTCCATTGAAAGCAAATCAAACTCTTATTCCTTAAGCATACAATTTAAAATCCAGTGAGCAACAAAAACCACTTTGTAGTACAGCATTTTATATATTTTATTTGTAGGATGTATCCCAAACATAGCAAGGTTAGCTTTAATGACCTGAAAAAGAAGATAAACAAAAACATGCATGCCACTCAAAAAAGTATGCTTGATATGTACATGCATTAATAATACCTTTTTAATATGTTCACGACTCTCATCCCTATTTGAAAATAAAACCATTGAACTCAAATTTTCAATTTTCTTGGCTTGCTCCTTTACTCTCTTCTCCCATTCAGCTTGAGTTTTCTTTTCCTCCTCTAACTGCAGAGCAATGCGTTCCCTTTCCAGTTCAATCTGGCAAGAAAAGCATTGTAACAAACAGAATACACAAGCCTTTTATAATCATTAACCAACAAGGAAAAATCATACACCTTTAATAATTTATTTCGAAGGTTCAGAATCTCCTCTTCCAAATGCTCTGAATGAGAACCCTGAACAAAATACGAAATATAACTATGGCAACACTTTAGAAAACAGAATTTCTGTTCATTTTCTACCAAACAAAGATCACCATCAATTTGGCACGAAGCTCTTCAATCTCTTTCATTTGGCGCTTTAACAAAGCAGCATCTGTCAAAATCTGGAAAAACAAAGTGGAAAAAATTACACTGAAATAAAGGACACACTTCAATGGAAAGCAGAACCAAATCATACAACACGAGACAAAAGCAAAATTGGACAACAAAAGTAAATACTAAGAACCACTTGGTATCAATAATTGAACCTTCCTGCAAGAGATGATGCAATGAAAACAATTTTTTTTTTTAAAGAACAAGTTTACAAGAGAGAAGAGAAAGAACATGAAGAATAAGACATCCTACAAGCAGAAAACTACATTGAAATGGCATAAGATACAAAAAAACCAAGAACAAAATCAAAATAAAAGCACTTTCCAAATATGGGAAATGGATGATAAGAAACCTCATTCACGTGAGCAGAATTTGTGACACGCAATGCTCTGCTTGCAAACTGGAGAGTACTTTTAGTTTCATCTGTATGTATCTGCCATATAACAAATGAGCTGAAATAACTAGATGAAAAGAACATACCTAGGAAACTTTTGAGATTCCTTCATAAAAAAATATAATATAATATAAGTAGGCTGTACGTTAGAAAACAAATTGATCTTGTGTGACTAATGGTAGTTAGGAAGCTTCAATGTTAGAAGGATATTAATTGATACACAAAACAGCTGGCAATGACATATCTCCAAGGCAGTGAAGCCATCTACCTTTTTCAACTGAAATGTACATAATAAGGAAAACTTCACAACTGAAAATGTTTGGAAATAGCAATATTTTCAATTCAAGGTTAACGAGACCATATATTCTTTGAACATAGCAAACTCCTTTACAGAGACCTTCCAAATGGCAAGTTGTTTGGGAGGGGGAAAAACAAAGGAAATTTGAGGACTACCTCAAGTCATGTCACCAGTAGAGAACAGAGATAAATATACATTCATTAGTTATTGCAATGATATAAAACCTCATGGTAGATAAACAAGACGTAGACTAGCACATTATATTAAGTAATCTAAAAAGCAGATAATTCGCAAATGGACAGAGTGTTAAACTCATGGATATCTGATCCAATAGAGTGAATGAAGCATAAAACACATTGCAGGGAGATCTTACCTGAGCAAGTGTTATGTTACATATTATAGCTGTTTTAGCATTTCCCCCTAGTGCAGGTTGCAAAATTCGTGTAAGCTTGCTATCTCGATAAGGAACATGACCCCTGCAAAAACTATTAGATTTCCTTTTTTGTTTATTGAAAAATGAAAAGCTAAATAAAATCATTCAAACATACCCCTGGCTCTCAGCACCTTCGCTCAATTTTTTAATCACAGTTCCCAAAGTCATTAAGCTTTTGTTTATATGAGAACCTTCTTTGAGTCTGACACCTTCTGCCCCAGTTTTTGCAGCACGCTCTGAACCAGCAAGATCCACTAAATTCTAAAAATAAGAAGATAACGATTAAAAATACGAAAAATTTACACAAAAGTATTCATTTCAAAACAAGGAGAGAGGAAGATACATGTGTGGGAATGCCCACACCCAAAAAGTAAAAACTTTTCCAATAAGATATTGTTGAAATAGTGACATACCAACACTGATACACGGACAGCATCACAAGAGCTATCATTGTCTTCATCTTCACTTCTATCCCTACTCTCAATTATCTATAAAACCCAAGATTTTAGTGACTGCAGGGACAAACATAAGCATTTTTTAAAAAACAAAAAGGTAAAGTCGTAGAGAATACTATTACCATGCGGAAAATAGTATGGGACCTACTACTGTACAAATTCATATTTGTCTCTCCAATATGTCTATGAGCTGATACAAATGCAAACATAAGGAAAAAAAATTAGTTGGCTAATAAGAGTAGCACAAGATATATCAAACAGTAAGTTGATATAAAGTGAAAGATATGCAGGTGAGTACGTTCGGAAGAGGGAGATAAAGTGATAGACCACAAGATACTTCATGAACATAAATAAATTGCATTGGTAACCAGAAAATTGCAAATGAAGAAAGTGGAGAATTCAAATTGAAATTGAGGCTCATTATCATTTCAATCTTCATTATGCCCTCCAAAACATACATGAATGGAAATTTAAGCCTCGCAAAATTGACAAAGTAGTTAAAAAGTAAAGCATAAAAAAAAATGCAAAAAATAAATTACATTCTCCATACTCCATGAGATCAAGGACTTGCTCAGGAGACGCAACAATTTCTTCTCGCAGCCCCGCGACAAATATTCCCCGCTGTGATTTCAAAGAAAAATGATATAAAGTATCAGAAATACAAATATAATACCAGATATGAGCAAACTTAACATACCAAAAAAAAACTATTAAAATTTAAAAATAACCTCCAGATTTTCATGAATCTGCAGTTTTCGATGCTCAGGAGCCAATAAGTCATTTATCTCTTCATTATAAATCTCCATATATGACATTCTAAGAAGAAATTCTCGATCCACATCCTAAAATAAAACAAAAACAATAATAATACGATACATAATATGAGAGTCAACAAAGAGAAATTTCACTGCAAGATAAATAAAGTTCAACAAAAAGACAAACTCGGTGACTGTTTTATATCTCTGTGCAAAAGATGTAGTGACAAAAATCTTTCAAGGATTAATATGGTAACACACTGATCTTTGAAAAAACCAATCGAAGAGTTTATTGTTTCATAAATTACAAAATTAATAACAGTAGGATGTATAAAGTGGTTACTTGTTGAATCATTTGAAACAAATCATTCACAGCGCGAGGAATGACTCCTGGCTCCGCTTTCGAGCCTCGCATTGTGTAAGTCTTTCCACTATTTGTTTGGCCGTAAGCAAAAACAGTACCTTCAGTTCACATAAAAGTTAATAAATTGAATCCAAGTAAAAAATAATTAAAAAAAAAGGATAACGATTAGCTATGCAAACCATTGAATCCACGAACTGCTGCAGCGACTATATCTTTGGTGCGAGCTTGATAGACTTCCTCAGTCTTGCAATTCTCGCTGAATATTTGATCTGCAGGAGCGTAAATTGAACTTAAAAGAGGAAATTAAGAAGAAAATGAAAAATGAAGAAAGAGTGAAGAGTACCAAATTCAAATTTGAAGGAGTGGTTGGGAACGGAAATGGAGTTGCCGGAGATCCTCCAGGGACTAGTCTTGGCATCTTCGGAGGAGAGAGGCCTTGCACGTACAGTGACGTGAATCCTCTCCATAACCACGAGGAAAGTGACAGAATCAGAAAAAAGAAGAAGAGGAACAATGACTGTTCTGCTCTGCTCAAGTATCTTCTTTCCCGCCTTGCGTGACAAATTAGGGCCAGGCTTGTTTGTAATGGTATTTTATATAAAATAATTTTTTAAAAAAATTTATGGTTCTAATAAATATCTTACACATAACTTTATTTATCATAGGAGGAGGTTATATTTATTAATTTTTATTCTTATTATTTCTTATTATCAACTCTTAAGTATTTATTTTCGTTAATTTAATAGTTATAATTTATCGAAAATTAATAAGTATGATCCAATAAATTAGGATATGTTATTTTATCTAGCTTATTTCCTCCTTAACTTTATCTATCACTCTCTAACACCATTATATCAAAATCTCAACTACCTTTATCATTTCTCAATCCTATTGAGATTCTAATCTAATGGTGTAAAAAAATGATAGGTAAAAACAGGCCAAAAAAGAGATAGGAAAAATAATCCATCCCTAAAAATAAAAGGATAAGATATTGTTTTTTTTTCAATGCCAACTTTATCCGGGTAAAGTTTGGTTAAAATTATAATTTAATGAGCATTAAAAAAGTAAGTAGACATAAAAAAAACCCTAAACCCTAAATAAATAGGTAAATTCTATTTTTTTTCTTTTTATTTATGTGTAAGAGATAAAATTACTTTTTATTTACATAAAATTAAATTCAAAAAAAAAACTTTATAAAGATCTAGGGATGTAAATAGGTTAGGCTTGGGCTTAAATAGCCTAGCCCGTGTAAAATTCATAAATTACAAAATTAACATTAGGATGTAATAATCATCTATCTTGAGTATCTTGTTCTTTTCTATCTTGAGTACTACATTCTCTTTCAAGCTCAAGATTGGTTTTAATCACTTAACAAATGTGATTTACTTAAAATGGAAAAATATTTATCCTTTTAAATGACACAACTTATATTCTTTCACTCTCACAAAGAGGTGGGACCCACACCTTTATTTTTTTTCATCTCTCTCTCCTCCTTTATCTTTATCTTTCTCTATCTTAAAATGACACAACTTTACATCATTTAAGATGATACACACTTTATCCTTACCTAAAACATTCAGCATTTTTATTTTATTTTTAATATAAGGAGTATTTCAATTACAAAATATATTATATAGATAACTGCCTTTTCATTATATATAGTTGACCGTGACTAATCACATAAAATAAAGTTCTAATAATTTTTTTCTCATAAGTATGTTATAGTGTTCTGGATCGACCTTCACATCCCAATGCATTGGGCCAGCCTACAAAGGCTCATAAAGGGAGTCACACCCCTACTTCCCCATAGTGAGCATTTAGATCTTGTCTTAGAAGATTTCTTAGACCTAACACAGCTTACCTATCATACATGATGGTGGAGCAATTCCTTACTCACAACGCTAAGGGGTGGACAAAAATTGTTGGACTTCCTTTTTTTCTCATATCATTAGGGAATATTAGTCCCACCTATATATACCCCTCTTTTCCATCTGAAGAGGCATCTGCAAATCACCATTTTCATTAGTTGCCAAAATACAAAGCCATTGTGCCCATCACATTCCCTTTTTCAGCCTCGCATGAGACTGCAACTATGGTGTCTCCCCTTTAGCTTTGGTCCATACATCTGCTACTTTGAGCACCCAGACACTGATAAACTTTGCCCATTAAGGAATGCAGACCTAACTACACACTTTAAACAACCATCTTACTTAAAGCTTAACCTTATAAGTGAAAGCCCCATCAATGATTTTATATCTCTCTAACACACCCTCTCAAGCAAAAAGACATTTGGGCTTAACGCATTGATATTGCACATGTCCATTTCTTCTATCTTGTATTGACTTAATCTTAATTTCATTAGAAAGTGGGGCAGTGAGAATTGAATTGGTAGCCCCGCAATTACCTTGGCCCTAATACCATGATAAACAACAATTTCACCTAACAGCTCAAATTATTAAGTGATGGATCTTCGATGATTTTATATTATATCTCTTTAACACCCCAACAAGTTACTTAAGTATTATTTAAAAGCTACTTAACGTTTCATCCCATTTAAAATTTTTCTACCATGGTTCTTATTGTTTATTCAGTTGCTATTACAGCAAAGTCGTCAACTAGCATGTTCTTTTCAAAATGTTGAGCTCATCATTAGACACAGATATATAAATCCGGCAGCTAGGTAAGCAAATCTGGCTTTTGATCCTATTTCAACAAAATAACATATTATGGCCTTTTCATTATAAAATGCGTTCCTAACTTTTAGGCTTTGTTTGGGAGTTGGTTTTAGGAGGGGAAGGAAAGGAAAGGAAAGGGAGGGTTTTAGTAAGCCCTCCCCTTGTTTGTGAGTTTAAAAAAAGGAGGGGAAGGAATTGAGGGTTTTTACTAAACCCTCCAAAACCCTCCTTCCTAAAATTAAAGTTCCCCCAATTTGGGGGTTTTGAGGAGGGAAATATTAAAAATTACTTATCTACCCTTAGCATTAAAATGTAAAAACTACATAAATGTGAATCATTGTTACACGTGACATTATTAGAAAAGTCTCAAATACCAACAAAATTTATCGACCAAAAATTTTTCGTCAAAAATAGTGATGAAATTTTTGATGAAAATCACATACGTCAAAAAAATTTCGTCAAAACTAAAGACGAAACAAGATTTTGTCATAATCACTGACATAAATTTTTTACGGGAAAGAATTCAGTCAAAACTATTGACGAATCTAAATTCCGTTGAAACTTTCAACGAAAATATTTTCGTCCAAAATTTGACGAAACACATCTCTACCGAAAAGTTTCGACGTAAAACAATTACGTCTAAATTTTTCACGGAAAATATTTCCATCAAAATTTGAGACTAAAAACATTTCTGCAAAAGAATTTGACAATTTTTTTTTGTCAAAATTCTTTACATAATCTAAATTTCGTCAAAATATTTCATCAAAAAACATATTCATCGAAATTTTTGACAAAAAATATTTCCATCAAGATTTTCAATGCAACACATTTCCATCGAAATTTTTTGCTGGAAAAAAATTTCATGAAAATTCTTTACAGAATTTACATTCCGTCAAAAGTTCTCGACGAAAATATTTTCGATAAACTTTTTGACAAAAACTTTCAGTTGAATATTTAAGGAAACACATTTTCATCGAAAATATTCGATGGGAAATATTTTCGTCAAATTTTTTGATAAAAAATATTGCCATCAAGATTTTTAACGGAACACATTTATGTCAAACAATCTCAACAAAAAGTTTTTCTGTAAAAAAATTTGACAAAAAATATTTCGATTAAAATGTTTGACGAAAAAAATATTCTGTCAAAATTCTTTACAGAATCTAAATTTCGTCGAAAGTTTCGAATGAAACATTTCCCTCAAAATATTTGACAAAACAATTTCCGACAAAATTTTCTTCACAACACATTTCCATCGAAATTTTGAACGAAAAACATTCTGTCAAAATTTTTGACGAAATATTTTTTTTTGTTTAAAGCATTTCATGGAGGAAATCATTTTCGTCAAAACTTTTGCCAGAAACTAAATTTCGATAGGAAATTTATTTTTGTAAAAGTTCTCATCGGAGAAAAATTTCCGTCGCTTTTCGACGAAGAGTATTTCGACGAAAAAAAATTGTGACAATTTTCGTAGCTTGCAGCGTAGAAATTTCATAAGAAATATTATCTTTTTTAATATTGTGAGAAGTACATAAATAATTTTTTTACAAATTTTAAATTTAATTTAGTTTGTAAAATATAATAATTATATTAATTTTAAAAATGGGTATAATAGTAAAAAGATCTCATTAACCCTCCATTTTCCTCCCTTGCCATTTTTTAACTCCCAAACAAGGGGAGGAAATAAGCCCTTTCCTTTCCTTCCCCCTCTAAACTCCCAAACAAAGCCTTAGAGATTCCAAATATTTTATTTAAGCAACTAGTTTGCTTTTTTTTTTCTTTTTTTTTTTGATAAACACTAGGTTGCTTCTTTAACAAGTCATGGTTAAGAGGCTTATTTCTTTTCTTAAACGAAAAATAGTAATATAATTTCTTAAACTCAAATTAAGTACTATTTAAAGAACCTGATTTCCTTAATAACAAATTTCGGAAATAAAGAAAATAATATTATGAGAATCGTCCTCATATGAGTGTAATAGAGCTTAAACCGATTAAATAGACGTGAATAAATAATAAGAAATTTGTTTTCTTTCAAGATTTTTTTTTTCCATTCGGTTTTCTCTAGTTGGGCTTTCCATTGTCTAAATTTATGATGATGGTAATTCCCCACCATCATTATATCACCATCCTTCATATCCCCAAAAAATCGTGGAAAATATCTTTATCTGGTTATTATAATTATTGATTTATTTGCAAAGTTTCGAGTCAAAGACAAATTTCTATTATTTTTTGTATTTTTATTTTATCAATACTCGATTTGATTCCATATCCAATAAATTAATTAGATGTTAACTAGATTCATTGAACAAAGCTTTTTTTGTACATCCCTTCCCCACCTAAAAACGTCAATTTGGATTTGCAAGGTTATCTTTTGATTTGACGAATCTTTTACATTTTTAATAAAGAATCTCTTAAAGTCACCAAAGAGAAATGTTATTTTATAAATTTTACAATTGAGTAGAACTATAGAGCCTAAAGAAACTCTGCCGAACTTGATGATTGTGTAACGAATTCAAGTTTTATGGCCAATCCACATCACTTCTGCGTCTCACACGCGGAGATGCGCGAAGGCTATTCGTATCTTTTAAGGGCATAATCGTCAAGGTACCTAAGCAGATTTCATTACAATAAGTCAATAACAATTGATTTCAACTTCCTATTATGAATAAGTTTGATATTGGGGAGTGAAATGGGTTAGGTGTGGGTTACACGCGCGCGTCTTATTTCTCTCTGCTAGGGCAAAATTATGGGTTCTAAGAAGGAAAGGGGTTCTACGAAGGAAATCTCAGCTGCATCATCAAGCATCGCGAAGGAAAATCAGGAAATCATTAGAAGAAGTATCAAAAGATCCAAAAATGGGGAGGAATTCTCCCCTGAATCGACTAATAGAGGTGCCAGCTTCGGGAATATACAGGAGCGTATACCATCTGGGAAGAGCAAATCATTTGCAGATGCTCTCAGATCTGATGGAATTTCGATGGAGGAAGAAGATCTCTGGCAAGAAGACCACATGGAGGAACATTGTGAACCACTTGATCCTGCGCTCGGTGAAATCAACGAGCTAGGGTTCCAAGTCAGTTATGGAGAAGATGGCTCTGTCAGCTTCAAGGGTTCGAAGGAGGCCAAGCTAAGGCTAAGGAGTCCTTGGAAGAACGCTATCATTGTCAAACTCTTAGGGAAGAAGGTGGGGGTCGCGTATATGAAGAACAAGCTCGAGAGCTTGTGGTCGAGAATGGGATCTATTGTTGTAGCAGATTTGGGTAATGACTTCTTTTCAGTCAAGTTTTCAAGCGTGGAGGATCTAAATCTGGCTCTCACAGGAGGCCCATGGGTTCTAATGGGGCACTATCTTGCCATCCGCCGCTGGGAGCCGTTCTTCAACCCCCAAAAAGCAAATATCCACAGAGTTGCTGCATGGATTCGTCTTCCAGGTATCCCTTTAGAATACTGTGTTCAATCTGTGTTGAAAATGATAGGAAGCTCCATAGGAAAAGTTTTAAAAGTCGACAAAACTACCTCTTTGGGTGATAGGGGCAAATTTGCTAGAATCTGTGTTGATTTAGACTTATCTAAACAGTTGAGGGGTGAATATATCCTAGAAGGGGAAGTATTTATGGTTGAGTATGAAGGACTATATTTAATTTGCCTTAATTGTGGTAAATACGGTCACAATATAGACAAATGCTCTGAGCTCAAGAAGCCGATGGAGAGTAATGACAAGCAAGAGCCCGTGCACGAAGCAACTAAACCTGCTTGTAATCAAGGAGTGGGCCCCTGGATGGTGGTCCAGAAAAAAAGTTTTTTAAACAGCAACCGAATGCTAAGAGCGATGGACAAGAAGGTAGAACTTTTGGTGAGGACATCTCCAACAAAAAGACAATTAGCCACAAAAACAAATCCCCTGTGATAGTATTGGGGTCTTCTTCCCTGAATTTGCAGCCTTCTAATACTATCGCAAGTCAGGGACCAGGGGATCAAAAAGAGAATAAAATTGCTAACCCCTATCAGCCTCCTCCTAGGGCAGTACCTAAAATAAGTGGATCGGGCTACAAGAAGTCTCATCCCAAAGGAAGTTATAAACCTAAGATTCAGAACAAGGGGAGTTCCTTTGTGTTTACTTCGAAGGCCAATCCAGCAGGCAATAGCTCTAGCCCAGTAGAGCTCCCTTCATCCAATTATCTGAACAACCAGATCTCTAAATCTCAGGAGCCCATTAATCAAGGTGTCCTGATTAATGGGCCCAGAAACGAGATCCCCATTACCAGAATTAATGGTAATTCTATTACTTCCTCAGAGTGTGTCTTAAATGCTATGGAGGGAGAGCATTCTAAAATGGATATTAGCAAGGGAAATAGCGAAGAACAAATGAATGGGGCTAAACCCCCTGACAAGGAAAATCTGAAAGGCTTGGTTGTTGAAAAAAATGTTTGTGTTATGGCTTCAGACCAATTGATTGAGAGTGTTCAGGGACTCATTAATCCTGACTCTGAGATGATTATCCAATGAATTGCCTTGTCTGGAATTGCAGGGGTGCAGCTAAGAAATCTTTTAAAATGACCCTGCGTAATTTCACTAAGAAGTACAAGGTTGGTTTGGCAGCAATTTTAGAGCCCAGAATTAGTGGTATCTCGGCTGCTAGGAAAATAAAACAACTGGGATTCAAAAACTACTTGATGGAAGATGCTGTGGGATTCAGGGGTGGTATTTGGATCTGTTGGAATGATGATTCCTTTAACCTTTCTCTCATTGAAAAAAGTAATCAGTTCATTCATGTCCTCTGTACTTGTAGCAATGAGGCCAGCTTCCTCCTGACTGTTGTTTATGGCAGCCCTAGAGAGGAAGATAGAAAAGTTCTCTGGTCGGCCCTTAGAAGAATCAGTGAAACTATCTCTACCCCTTGGGCTCTTATGGGGGATTTCAATGAGATTTTGAGTGCTAATGAGAAAAAAGGGGGTGTACCTGCCAACCTATCCAAATGTTCAAAGTTTATGGAAGTCCTTGATGACTGCAACATCAAGGACCTTGGCTATCATGGTGCTAAATTCACTTGGAGAGGATCTAAATGGTTACACCTGGACAGAGTTTTCAAGAGACTAGATAGAATTTGTGCTAATGCCTTATAGAGAACTGTCTTCCCTGAAGCTACTGTCAAAGCTTTGCCTAGGCTCAACTCAGATCACAACCCCTTGCTGCTCTCTCTTAGTCCCCAGGTTTCTAATTGGAGAGAGAGACCTTTCCGGTTTGTGGCTGCTTGGCAAGATCATGGTTCCTTCCCTTCCTTCCTCAAAGAGCATTGGAATCCCAATTTTGATGTTTCTTCCTCCTTATCTCGCTTGGTCAATCCGTTGAAGGTGTGGAATAAGCAGGTGTTTGGGGATATCTTAACTTAAAAGGAGAGGCTGTTATTGAGTCTCCAAGAGTTGCAAGCTAGAATTCATTCTACTAATGATGATTCCCTCTCCCCTCTAGAGCTTAATTTACAACAAGACATCACTGCTGTGCTGGAGGCAGAGGAAAGTCTCTGGTTCCAAAAATCTAGAACCAAATGGATTGAGGATGGGGACAAAAACACAAGATTTTACCATATCACTACTATGATCAAGAGAGCTAGGAACAAGATTCTTGTCATAAAGAATGAAGCTGGTCACTGGATAAAAGAGGAAGAGAGCATAATAAGGCTATTTCTTGCGTTTTATACGGGTCTTTTCACTGAAGATCACATAGCTAGACCTTGGCATAATACTATAACTAAATGGCCTAATCTCTCTCAACAAGAAATGCGCATGTTGGAAGCTCCTATTAACCCCCAAGAAATACATCAAGCTTTCTTTAAAATGGGTCCTTTGAAGGCTCCTGGGCCGGATGGTTATCCAGCATTATTCTTCCAGAAAAATTGGGATGTCATTGGTAAGCAAACTGTGGCTTATGTTATCCATCTTTGGCTTAATCCTGGGAATATCAAAGACATTAACAAAACCCTTTTAGTCCTGATTCCTAAAGTTCAAAATCCTGAAAGGGTTGCCCAGTTTAGACCGATTGCTCTATGTTCTGTGTTATATAAAGGGATTAGCAAGATCATTGTGAACAGGCTGAAGCCATTCCTTAAGAAGTTGGTATCTCCCTACCAAGTCAGCTTTGTGCCTAACCGTAATATTCAAGATAATATCATCATTGTTCAGGAGATGATTCATACCATGAACAGGATGAGAGGGAAAAGAAGTTTTATGACTGTGAAAATTGACTTAGAAAAAGCTTATGATCGTATTTCTTGGGATTTCATTCAAAGAGTTCTTGAGGAAATCGACATTCCTTCTAAGTTGATCTCCTTAATCATGGCCTGCATTACTTCCTCTGAATTTGAGCTTCTCTGGAATGGGGCTAAAGCTGGAGCCATTCTTCCTACTAGAGGTCTAAGACAAGGTGACCCCATTTCACCTTATATCTTTGTTCTATGTATGGAGAAACTCTCCCACCTTATTGCTGATGCAGTAGAAAATAAAAGTCGGATACCCTTGAAAGCTGGAAAGGGTGGACCAAGGATTTCTCACTTGCTTTTTGCAGATGATTTAATGTTGTTTGCGGAAGCTTCAGAAACCCAAATTACCAAAATCATGGAGATCCTGAATTTGTTTGGTGATGTTTCTGGACAAAAAGTAAACAAAGATAAGACCAGTATTTTCTTTTCAAGGAATATTGATGAGAGTCTATCCAGGAAAATAACAAGCATCTGTGGCTTTGCTCCTACAAAAAACCTTGGGAGGTACCTGGGTTCGATGATGAAGCATGACATAGCTAGCAAGAGCCTTTATAGTGAAGTCCTGGACAGAATTCACAAAAGGCTGAATGGGTGGTCTAAGCAGAATCTCTCTATGGCTGGTAGAGTTGTCCTAGTCAAATCAGTCATTTCCTCTATCCCTATGTTCCACACGCAAAATAACATCATTCCACTGGGGATCTGTGATGAAATTGAAAAAATCCAAAGACGATTCATTTGGGGTGGTACTAAAGAAAAAAGGTCAGCCCATCTGGTTTCTTGGGAGAAATTGTGCAAGCCTAAGTGCTTGGGGGGCCTTGGTATCATTAATTTAAGGAAGCAGAATGAAGCTTTCTTAATGAAAATGGCTTGGTCTATTATTCATGATCCTCACCAGCTCTGGTCTCGGGTTCTCCTTGCTAAATATGGGAGGAAAGTGGAATTGCATGGTAATTGCATCAGTAAGGCTTATGATTCAAGACTTTGGAAGAATCTCTCTAAAATATGGCCTGTACTTCTGGACAACTTGAAGTGGAACATTGGTGATGGTAAAAACACCAATTTTTGGCTAGATGATTGGCTTGGAGATATTCCTAAGCTGCTAAATGTTGCAGTCATGGAACCTCATCCTCTGCTCATTGCTAATACTGTGGCCGACTGTATTGACAAAAACTCAAACAATTGGAACTTCACCTTTCTTCATCAGTTCTTTGAACAACATGTGGTTAATTTGATAGCAGCCATTCCCCCTCCCACTACTTCAGTTGGGTGTGATGTGCTTGCTTGGAAGGATCTGAACCCATCGATCTCTTTGGTTAAAAAGGCTTATACAAGCCTGATGAAATTTGATGCTTTATCTCCAAACTTTCACTGGGAGATTATTTGGAAATGGAAAGGCCCTGAAAAATACAAATTTCTGATCTGGAAGCTTGCTCATGGAAGGATTCTGACCAACCAATTAGTTTCCAAGTGGGGAAATACTTCTGACAGGTGCAAACTCTGCCCTGATAAGGTAGAAACCATTCTCCATGTCTTTAGAGATTGCCCCTGTGCCTCTAAATTTTGGAATTGCTCTTTGTTCACTACTCAGCCTCCTTTGTTCTTTACTGAACATACTTTGCACATCTGGCTTGATAATTGCTTATTATTTTCTGATGTGAGACAGCCTAATTGGAGAGATTATTTCTTTATATCTTGTTGGTATATTTGGCTGTGGAGAAATAAAGATTGCCATGAACAAGATTTCAAGATGCCTGATAATGTGACTGGTGAGATTCAAAGAAATTGGGTGGTTTTGTCTAATGCTAAACAGGTGCTCAGCCCAACCTCCAGATCCTTTAGCATCAGGACTCCCACTCATTGGATTCGGCCAGAGGTGAACTGGCTTAAATTAAATGTTGATGGAGCCGTTTCTTCTAAGAGAGCAGCTTGTGGAGGTCTCTTGAGAAACAAGGATGGTGTTTGGGTTGGTGGCTTTCAATCTTTCCTTGGTTCTTGCTCTCCTCTTCATGCTGAGTTGTGGGCTATTCTCCATGGTCTCGATCTAGCTTGGCAGCTAGGTACTCCTAAAGTGATTGTTGAGAGTGACTCCTCTCAAGCAATCAACTTGCTTTCCTCTAATGGGAAAGATGCTCGACAACTGCCCCTGGTAGTTAGGATTCGAGCTTTTATGGAAAGAAATTGGATGACTGCTCTTTCTTTCACAAACAGAGAAGCTAATAGTTGTGCTGATTGGCTAGCAAAGGATGCTCTTTCCAAGCACCTTGGTGTCTACCTTCTTTTGAATCAACCGTCTGAGCTGCAAAATCTGTTGGAGAAAGATGTCCAGACCCCTGCTGGCCAACCATCTGTGTGGAATCCTGACTAAGACCTTTGTGTTGCTTCTTTGTGTTTTTCTTTTCTGTTTTTTGTTTTTTCTTTTTTGGTTCTGTTTCTGTTTTGCTTTTTGTTGGGGCTTTGCCCCTTTTCTGTACCAAAAAAAAAAAACTTCCTATTATTTTCTACTTTTTAAAATTGTATTATAAATTCAAGATAATGAACTTACTATTAGGTGATGTTTCTCCATTAATGCTGGCATGCACCTCATTTAACATGTGGAAGACTAAAGACTCCAACTACTCCCAATAAATGTGTTAAAGAACCAATTCAACTCATTCCAATAAATGTGTTAAAGAACCAATTCAACCAAAAACCTTAAGGTGATAGGTGATGGTCTTTTTAATATTTTTATATTATTCTCTATCACACCGCCTCACGCAAGAGCCCTTTGGACTTGAAGCGTGGAATATGGCACAAGCCCATTATTGGTCTGTCTTGTGCTGCACAAGCCCATTTTTTTGGTTGCCTTGTGTTTTTCGTAATTCCACCTGAAAATGGGGGCGGTAAGATTTGAACTCGTGACCTTATGGTCCCTGAAGCTCTGATACCAAGTTAAACAACCATTTCACCCAAGACCTCCTTAAGGTGATAGGTGATGGTCTTTTTAATACTTTTATATTATTCTCTATCAAAATGCTTATTTGTTGGGAAGATTCCTCCGTTAATGTTGTTAGTTGTAACATGCACCATATTTATTGGTGCCGAGCTCAAGGACTACAAACACCTACAATAAATACTACCTACCATATTGATTGAAGAACATTCTGGAAGAAGTTGAAGGGTTCCTCTCACCTTAAAAAAAATCCCTTGAATTCACTTATAATAGGTTAGAGAGTCAAAAGAAAAAAGAGTGGGAGACTTTATGAAAATACCACTAGAAAGAAGTTTGAATGTCACATCTTTAGAGAAGTTTGAATACCACCATTGTTGGTGATGTTTGATTGTACCTCTAGTGAAAGATTAGGGAAGTTTGACTCTTTGCAATATTTGTTTTGACATAATGGAAGATATTCTGGACTAATATCCCGTGGATTTTTACTTCATCACATTGAGGAAGGTTTTTCCACGTTGAAAATTTGATTGTGTTCTTCTCTATCTCTCTCCTCTCTGCGCAGACCCAACAATGGTATCAAAGCCCGGGTTTGAAGGGTTATGAAGTAGACGAGATGGAGACCAGCGACATTTCTAATGATAGTGACATGTTCATGTGGATTGCTAAAAATTTCACTTACTAGAGACCAATTATAGAGGGCTATTTGTGCTGTAAAGGCTTGTATAAGCCCATCGTCCATGAAAAGATGCCTGAAGGCAAAACTAAGAAGGAGTGGGAGATCTTGAGTCGTAAGGCTATGGCCACGATAAAAAAGTACATTGACAAAAGACTCTTTGAGCATGTATCCGAGTTCACCAATGCGTACGAGTTGTGGATAAAGCTAGAGTTCATGATTCAAAAGAAGGCTCTCAAGAACAAGGCACACCTGGCTCGCCAACTTGTGAAGTTGGAATACAAGGATGATATGAGTATGATTGAACATCTCAACACCTACAAAAACATTGTGAACCAATTGTCCAAAGCCGAGATCAAAATCAACGATGAGATGCAAGCTTTGCTGCTTTTGAGCTAGCTACCTGTTCTGTCCTTAAGACAGAGATGTTCAGCCCAATTAGGCTGACGAATTAATCTAGAACTAATGCTTTCTTCAGGGATATCTATAGTATAGATACCCTTGAATTTAGCTAATCACTATATATCAAATGGAGTGTGTGAGTATAGTGATGATCGTGTGTAAAAATGGAATGTCCTTTTACCTCTGAATCGTGTTCTTACTTATAGGGGTTGCTGACAAGGTGTGTACCTGGACCTGAGCTGTCATGACGAGGCGGTCATTATAGCTGGTCGGCCGTTACCGCGTGGTAACTTATCATGAGTTAAATGCCCTTAATGGCGATCTGTTTCACTGTCTCCGGGTTGTCCCTTGCCGGGTTGTCTAAATGGGCTGATTACATGGGCCCTTCATACAGATCCATAACACTACCCGAAAGCTAGGACACGCTAGTAGTGACGTTCAGCAACTCGGCTCCTGACGAAAAGATGATGATAAATGTCATAACTGATAGCCTCTTGAATGATGAAGGCAGAAGAATAGAACGAGGTGTATCCAACATGTCTGAGGCCAACGTGGCCGAGAACTGAGCAAAGTCCGACTCTCAGGGAAGAAGCAAGAGTCGGGGTCGTGGCAGATGTGATAAGTCCAAAGGTCAGTCTAGGCCGAAATACGAGTTAGAATGCTTCTACTGAGGGAAGCCCGGTCACAAGAAGACAGAATGCAGGACTTTGCAGAGAGATGAAAAGAATAGCATTATGAAGCCGGATAAGATCATCCCAAAGAAGAAATAAGACAAGAACACCACTGCGGTAGTTGCCAACGCTGAAGCCAAGATTTGTCTACTCGGAGAATATAATTTCTTGAATGTTGCCTATGATGACTACGCCTAGATTGTTGACTCAGGTGCCTCTTTTCATGTTGCCCCTCACAAAAGTTTTTTTCTCATCATGCAGAAGTGGCAACTTTGGAGTTATGAAGATGGGAAATCAGGTGATGAGCAAGATCGTGGGAGTCGGTGATGTAACCCTGACCTCGGATGTCAGGTGCCGACTTGTTTTGAATAATGTAAGGCATGTGTCGGATATGAGACTTAATCTGATCTCGGTAGGCAAGCTAGATAATGCCAGGTTAGTAATCTACTTTGGCGGATGTACATGGAGATTGGCCAAGGGCAACTTGATTGTTGCCCGTGTAGTTTATGATAACTTATTATTGATTTATATGTTTTTGGAGTGTTGTTTATAATAATTTATTATTAATTTATATAATTTTGGAATGTTGTTTATAATGATTTGTGATTGAATTACATATTTTGGAGTGTTGTTTATAATAATTTTGTGATTGAATTATATACTTTGGAGTTTTGTATATAATGAATTTGTGATTAAATTGTAAATTTAGAGTGTTGTATATAATAATTTTGTGTTTGATTTATATATTATTATTATTATGGGATTAACGTTTCTCCTATCACAAGAGATAAATTTATCTCTTATAACCCCAAAATGACATCATTTTAGAGTTGAAGATTAAAAATAAAATGTATTTTAATAAAATTTATGATACAAGAAGAAAGTAGAATTTTCAAATACTCTTTATTTTTAATCTTAAACCCTAAAACGACGTTATCTTGGGATTGCATAAGATAAAGTTATCTCCTATGACAAAGAAACACTTTTCTTTATTATTATTATTATAACTTTTTTTTTAAGTTTTACATTGCAAACCCAAAAGAATTCTCTAAAATAATATAATGAGACGCGATAATGCATATTCAAGTTGTGCAAAGTTAGATGGACAACTTGCATATGCGTGCGCGCTTGGCTAGGTGTGTAAATAAGCCAGTTGGCCTATTAGGGGCCTAAGACCCGGCCTACATCAAATCACGTTTGGCCTATTATACAATGCCCAACCTATAAGCATATATAAGCTGGCCTACATCATATTGTTTATTTAAAAAATAAATGAAATTATTATTTTTATAATTTTGAATAATAAAGTAATATCATTTTAATTATTGAATACATAATAGGGTTAAACATGTTAATAGGTCTATGTCAAGCCTTTTGTTTTTTAAATGTAGGTCATGGAAGACTTATAATTTGGCCCTACATAAGGCAAACAGATCAGGCCAGGCCAAAAAAATTTCACATAGGTCTGACCTGTTTAAGTCAAAGCCTAGACCGGTTCAACCCATTTACACCCTTATGCTTGGTATATGGCGCATGCTGCAAGTCGAACAAGGAATGTTGCATGACTTGCTCTCCCCGCATGTGATTTGCAGCCTCATGGCAAGTGCGTATTCGCCCATGCGAAGGTCGCGATCAACCTTTGTATGCGACTATATTATTTTGATAGTTTTTAAATTTTATATCAATTCAGTAAAAACTTTTTAATTTTGCGTCAATGGGTCAAAAGGCTAGCTAGGAGAATAAGAGTCCACTTTCGATGAGCTTTTTTTCACCAAGAAATAACTTTTTTCAAAATAAATGTGATTTTTATTACATATGTATGTTTGGATTCAACTTTTAAATAAAAACAAAATTAAAAAAAAAGTATTTTTTAAGCTTCATTACTTTTGAGAAAAGTAGAAGCCAAAAAAATGAAATATTATTTGTAAAAATTCAATTTTGGCACAATCCAACTCCAAATGCAAGGGTCGCACACGCCTCCCGTATGCAACTTGTAGTGCAACATTCCTGTGTATCTCACTATTATTTTGATAGAATTTTTAAATTTTACATCAATTTGTAAAAACTTTTCAATTTTGCATCAAACTAGTCAAAAAGTCCAAGAGAATAGGAATGCATTTAGATGAGCTTTTTTACACCAAGAAATAACTTTTTTTCAAAATAAAAGTGATTTTATTATATATGTATGTTTGGATTCAACTTTAAGCCAGGATTTTATCGAAAGTAAAAATTAAAAATTAAAAATAAATTAAAATTATGTTTATTTTTTAAGCCAGGATTCATTGTTTCTAAAATAGTAGAAGCCAAAAAAAATCAAATATTTTTTTTTTAAATCTAATTTCTTTCCCAATCCTACTTCAACCATTCCCATCCCACTACCACCACCACCACTAAAATTACATATTTCTTTTTAGTAATTTAATGTATAAAAAATGTTTATTGATTTTAACATCCATTAATTTTTTTACTTAAAAACACTTTTTATGTACTCAATTTGAACCTACAATAAAAATTAAAAATGTCATGAAAATTCCTTATTTCAAAGGCCTATGCAATCGGCTATAAGTTAAAGGGATTCAATTATAATTAAAAGACTAATTTAATTCCAAACATTAAAAATCTAACCATTTTTTATAACTTTTTATCAAAATCATTAGCCCAAGGCTAAACATTAACTGACACAAAGAAGACTGAATCTCCAAATCATAATTTTCCATGATTCAAGGATGTTGATAGGCACTTCAATAGACAAAATGTGCTTCGCTGTGCGGTTTTCAATTTAACGGTATAAAAATATTTTACCGGAATAATTATCAAACTATTTTAACATCATTAATTTTTTTATCATTTTTATGTACTCAATTGGCTAAACAAAAATTAAAAATGTCTGACACAAAGGCACTATGACACGCGGCTGAAAGGGATTCTTATAATTAACGACTAATTTCCATTGTCATAAAACTATGTTTTCCAAAGAACCATTTTTTTATAACTTTTTATCATTATAAGGCTAAACATTTTGATCAAGAAATTATTCCAGTAAAATTTTATAAAAATGAAATTAGTAAGGTTAAAAAGCCTCGCTGTGCATTAGATTAGGAAGAGCCCCACCATTCCACTATGTCAATCGATGTAAGATTGCGTGTGACAGGTTGTGCAGTGAGTATGTATCCAAGCGTGTCGGGGAATCTTAACCGAGTTAGCGACCATACCACAGCCAAATTCAGCAAAAACAACGGTCTCACGGAACATGATGTGTTTATAGTTTATTATACCATGAGGTACGTTGTTTCATTTTAATCAATAGTTTTAAGCTCTGATTTTGAGTATATATTTTATTAAAAATTTAATAGAAAAAACTTTGTAATCTTTCCCGACTTGACTGAATCAATGAATTAATTCACAAATCGATAAAGAAATGTAAAAATAAAAATAAAAAATTGTACCCATAAGAATTTCCGGGAATATAACATTCTTCTCCTTCTTAATTTTTGTTTATTCCTTCTATTTCTTCCATTTTCATAAAAAAAAAATCAAAGAAAATAAATAAACTTATAACTTCGGTGCTGTTTTGATTTTAATTCTAGTTTTAATTTTAATTTTCTCTATTATGTTAGAGGATATAATCCATTTAGGATCATAAATAATTTGTTTGATATATATTGGTTTGAACATGAGGTTCTCGGTATCTGAAAATCAGATTAGTTTATGATTAATCCAAGTCGAGTTGGATGAATCCACTTAAAAGTACAAAACTTTCATAACGTTTATATTTTCAATTCATAAGCTAAAGGAGAACTAACTCCCAATCAAGAAGTGTTGCTAAATAGTTTGTTTGGTATGGTATGTGATTCTCGATATGATATTATTATTACAAAATAATGTTACTATCAATATTACTATCATATCTTAACCATTGATTTTCACTAATGAACGGTTATTAACTCAAATTCATTAATTAATTATTAATTCGTATATATATATATATATATATATATTATAATAGTGACATTGGTAATAACATTAATTGATAATAACAATATCATACTCCACACACATATATATATATATATATATATATATATATATATATATATATATATATATATATTAAGAATTTAAGTTGGTTGCAAGCCATCATCTTGTCATTTACATATATATTAAGAATTTAAGTTGGTTGCGAGCAATCATCTTGTCATTTACAACACTCATTTACGGGGCATTTGGTACAAGAAATATTTTTTTTTTACCTGGAAAAAAAGATTTCATAGAATATGGTAGGAAATTTTATTTCTTAGGTAAGTTATGAAAATGTGTTTGGTAGGTTAAAATTTTTCCGGGAAAGTTGAGTTAATTTTACTGATACTGTGTTTGGTTGATAGTAAAATATTGATAGGAATCTATACTGAAATTACAAAATTACCCTCTTGAATATTAAATCTCGATTTGTTTTTGAACGCTTTCTCTCTCCCATGAACCAATGTCTTCCTGCAACTCCAATGAATATAATCTGCATAAGTAGCCAAAGGAACCTTCCTCGTAGAATCAAACTACCTGAGAATCCACGAAAAATAAAAGGAATTACTACAGGATATGTTTCCAACTTTATACCCTATGAAAAAACAACAAAATCCATGGACAATACCTGGTGGCAAGTTCCACAACAAATCGTGTGAACCACACAAAGTCAAGTTTCGGTGGAAATCATTTCGATTCATACCAACTCATGTTTCTATGCAGAGCAATTCGAGTTTTTTCACACAACCAAAGCTAGAGATGGGGGTATTTTCGTCTGAAACATGGCAGACTACTTTCTCACCTCCCAGGAAAAAAATAATATCATGTTATCGATGGCTTTCTTCATTGAGAATCGACAGTGTAATCCAAAATGTCGGGGAACAAATTTTGTTGGAATCTTTTTCACTTTCCTCTTACCAAACGTAGGAAAATTATTTCTCAAACCCCACTTTCCCAAGATTCTCAAAATAATCCATATACCAAACGTTCCCTTAGGAGGCGTTTGGTAGAGGAGATATTTTTTTTGTTCTCGGTCAAAAAAATTTGCCAGGAATATGGTGGAAAAAATTTATAGCCACGTAAGATAAAAAAAAGTGTTTGGTAGATCAAAATTTATTGCTGATAAGATAAGAAAAGATGTATTAGCTATGGGCAATTTTTTTTACCATAGTTTAGATGGTAAAGTTTTCAATTGAAATCATATTTAAAATTGTTATCCATCAAAAAAAATTTGTCAGCCACTTTTTTATTTCACTCCTACCAAACATAGCTAAATTATTTTTCTCACAACTTTTTTTTCCCTTCTACCAAACACCCCTTAAGGTCAAAGTTACATTAATTAATTAAATTTTTTTACCAAAAAAAAAAAAAGTTACAGTAATTTTTGATTTTTCTCTTTAGATGGTTACTCCTCAAATATAATACTCGCTCCTCATATTTTACTCTCACTTAACCTTCAGAAGATCTCGGCCCAACAACTATCAATTATAATATAATTTGTTATATTTTTTAATAATTTATGTTGGTTGTGAGCTATCATCTTATCATTGGCAATACCCCGATAAAGTTGATCAGAATTACATTGAGTTGTGATTCTTGCTAATAGGTTTAAGTAAAAATATTTAAACTTAGATAAATGGTCATAGCTTTTAACTAATGCTAGCGTATGAATACGATGCACGGACGTTGACACGGGACACGATACGATACGACATGTCGATACGTTAATTTAAAAAAATGACATATTTCGACACGTTGGGACACGTTTTGATATTAAATAATATTTTTAATATATATAATATAATTTATATTTAATAGATATAACAGTCCATAATAAGTCATATAACCAATCAAATATTCAAATTTCATAATATAAATATAAACAAAAATAATTTTTCGTACCTTATTAATTTTTCATGTTAAATTTCATAACAGAAAAAAAAAATGATTTATAAATGATTTTTTTTAGTTAATAAAATAAAATTAAGATTAAAAAAAAAACGTGTTCGAGCGTGTTTGAGCATTGATCACGTGTAGAAAAAAATTGACTGTGTATCGGAAAAATATGTCAGAACATATCCAAAAGTTAATCACATGTCCCAAAATATTGACCACATATTGAAACGTGTCCCTAATTCACCAAAATCAAAAAATCACGAGTCCGTATTTCATAGATGCTAGCCAGGTGTTTAATTCAACGAGAAGAGTTTCTTGTGTAGACTTAACGTCTTGCTTGGGTCAATTTATTTAGACAGGGTTAAAAAATCCAATTTCTAGGGAGATTGTTGAAAAAATAAAAGTGTTTATTTTTCCAAAAACTAGTTACCAAATGCACTTAATCCATCCATATTTTGTAGACAAAACTAACAAATATGTAACACATACAAATTTAATTACAAAAATTGTTTGGTATAGAAAATCATACAATAATTATCATTTATTTAATGTAAAATAATAATATAATTATTATTTTAAATTTAGTCTAAATAACTCATAATGCACACACAGTGTAGCGAATTATTGCCAGCTTGACACGTGTCATTTTTGCTGACTGTGCACCCTGACATGGTATATTTCGCTACACTGAGTAGCGAATTACTTGCAAACATAATTCGCTGCACAGTGTAGCGAATTATTCCACGTGGCATTCCGAGAATTTTTATTGTTGGCATGGTAGTCAGGTAAATAATTTGCTGAAGTGTGGCAAAATGGTCACTGTTGCGATACTTTCACCAATTTCAATTAATTCTGTGAAGTAAATATTTGTTTTTGATCAAGTGTTTATCCTATGTAGTAAAATATTATCAATTTACTAAATGATGGTAGCTCAGTTGACATTAGGGGTGTAAATGAGTCGGGTTGGCCTATAGGGGCTTACGACCTAACCTATATCAGGTCAAACTCGACCTATTACATATAGTCAAATAAAACATGCCCGAGCTTTTAAAAAAGCTTATTTAGAAAGTAAGCCATAGGCTTTTTTTTACATGTTGAGCTTATAAACCTGCAGGTTACCCTATATCATATTATTTATTTTAAATAAAATAAAATAATATTATTCATAGTAGTATCAAAAGGTAATAGCTCAGTTGGTGCATGTGAGCTGAGTAGGTGGGCGAAAGACCTAGGTTCAACCCCCATCAATACCACTTTTGGGAGGGCATAAGATATGTATCAATCTCTACAGTAGCATCAAAATCAACATTTAGTGCTGGAGGAAGAGTTATTGACGCTTATCGTTCTGCCTTGGATAAAGATACCATCCAAGCTTTAATATGTGGTGGAGATTGGCTACGTAATAAGTATGATTTGAAGAAAAAATAAAAGATATAAATTTAATCAATTGAAATTATTTTATAATTTAATTATATCTGATTAAATTTGACTAGAAATCTGACTTTATTTCTTATGCAGGAGGAACCAACATCTGAGCATGTGAGATTGCCTGTATGAATATATTAAAAGGTTTTTTGTTTCTTAATCTTATTTTTTGTTTTTATTCTTTAATCTTTTTTTTCTACATTTACTAATTGTTTGCCATCTTATGTAACCTTAGAATTGTATTTGCAGAGAAGAGAAGATGATAAGAAGTTTTTGGCTACAACAAGAATCATAATGTTTGTTAGATTTATGTAGTTATTTTACTTCGCATATATAGTATGGATTGGTTTGTTGGATCTGAAGAAATATATTTTATTTAGTTTGAGCATTTTGCTTCTGAAAGTGATTTAAATGCAGATTATGATGAGTTGTCATTGTGATTCATGATTCTGTTTGGACGTTGAAATTATGATTTTTATTTTAACAATAGATTTTGAGTATATTGTGACGTTAATTCATGGTTCTGCTTGAAAGTAAAAAATTAATAGGCCAGCGGATCAGGCTAGACTATTTATTTGTTTTTTATAAATGTGTCAATGCAGGCTAATAATTAGACTCGTACTATGCTATCGGGGCAAGCCAAAATGAAGGATTGGGCTTTTTGGGACAAAACTCGGGTCGACCCGGTCCACTTTCATTTCTAGTTGGCTCATGAGAACTGAGCAGGTGAGATTGAGATTATGTTTTCGATCCTGAACCCGTCTGGAACAAAATTTCCTCCCACAAAAAATATAAGTGGTTTATCCAAGAAAAATATTACCATTTTAATAAAAGAGTATGAATGTTTAACCATTTCATAAAGGGGAGAGTTATATTTACAAACTTTTTTGTTTACAAACTACATGATATGCGGTCAGCATATAGGAAATTACAAGGCAAAAAGAGGAAGAAAATGACTCAATCAATGCAAGAAAAGCAGAGAAAAAGAGTAAAAATATCCAAAGTCTGAATATCAAAGAAGATGAACAAAAGGAGGCAAAAACATATCAAAAAGACCTAAGTTCCCACGCTCTCAGCGCGGGAGTGGCGCTGAGAGCGCGAGAAGGCAAAAATGGACAGAAGGTCCCGCGCTCACAGCGCTGGGTTGGCGCTGAGAGCGCGGGAAGGAAAAAAAATGGCAGTAACTCCCACGCTCAGAGCGCGGGAGTGGCGCTCTGAGCGCGGGAGGCGCGAAAGTTAGAAGATTCAAAAATGCAAATTAGGTCAGAATCCCTCTTATAAAAGGAGACTCAACCTCTGAAGAAAATCATCTCAGAATACACATCACAAGACCTAGAGGAGACGTTCTTCGTGTTCATCACTCTGTTCTTGTATTCTTCTTTATTTTCTTTCTTTAGTTTATGTTGAAATCAGATCAGCGATCATGATGTTGATTGGCTAGATCTATTTCTGTAGTCAGGGGCATGATCCTTTTGTAAACAATTGCTACAAGGATTGAATCATTCTATGTATTGAATTAACATATTTCATCTTTTATCTTGAGCGTATTGATATTATTTCTGTTAGATCTGATCAACCTAATAGGGAATAATATTCTGGGGATCAGGATTCACAATAGGGATGTTGGAATACTTGATCCTGAAAGGAGATAAAGATGACTCTCCATGCATGTTCTAGGGATAGACTTGTATGGATTGCAGTCGTAGGATTTATCTACGTAATGCTTATTTTCAATCAGAACTACTAAGGGATTAGGGTTTCAATTGAAGTAAAGGGTTAGATCGCCAAGGGATTGGGATCTAACTAATTATTTCTAAAAGATGATAATTTGTCTGAGTTGTTAATGTCAATAGGTTTTATGAATCAATCCGAAGTAAAATTGGGAGCAATCGGTGAATGTACCCTGGCTACAGTCTTTTTCATCACTTTTTCTACAAAAACATTTCTTCATCTATTTTAAGTCCTTTCCAGAAAAATACAAAAACAATTCTTTTATTTTTATTGTCATTTAATTTAAATTGCAATTAGTTGTCAACAATTAATCGATCTATCTAAATTAAGAGGACTGGTTATAGTAGTACTTGTTCATCAATCCCTGTGGAGACGATACTTTCTTATCACTTTATTACTTGGAACGATCGGTGCACTTGCCGAGATCGCAACAAGTTTTTGGGGAGAGTTATATTTACAAACTTTTTTGTTTACAAACTACATGATATGCGGTCAGCATATAGGAAATTACAAGGCAAAAAGAGGAAGAAAATGACTCAATCAATGCAAGAAAAGCAGAGAAAATAGGGAATAATATTCTGGGGATCAGGATTTTACAATAGAAGAGTAAAAATATCCAAAGTCTGAATATCAAAGAAGATGAACAAAAGGAGGCAAAAACATATCAAAAAGACCTAAGTTCCCACGCTCTCAGCGCGGGAGTGGCGCTGAGAGCGCGAGAAGGCAAAAATGGACAGAAGGTCCCGCGCTCACAGCGCGGGGTTGGCGCTGAGAGCGCGGGAAGGAAAAAAAATGGCAGTAACTCCCACGCTCAGAGCGCGGGAGTGGCGCTCTGAGCGCGGGAGGCGCGAAAGTTAGAAGATTCAAAAATGCAAATTAGGTCAGAATCCCTCTTATAAAAGGAGACTCAACCTCTGAAGAAAATCATCTCAGAATACACATCACAAGACCTAGAGGAGACGTTCTTCGTGTTCATCACTCTGTTCTTGTATTCTTCTTTATTTTCTTTCTTTAGTTTATGTTGAAATCAGATCAGCGATCATGATGTTGATTGGCTAGATCTATTTCTGTAGTCAGGGGCATGATCCTTTTGTAAACAATTGCTACAAGGATTGAATCATTCTATGTATTGAATTAACATATTTCATCTTTTATCTTGAGCGTATTGATATTATTTCTGTTAGATCTGATCAACCTAATAGGGAATAATATTCTGGGGATCAGGATTCACAATAGGGATGTTGGAATACTTGATCCTGAAAGGAGATAAAGATGACTCTCCATGCATGTTCTAGGGATAGACTTGTATGGATTGCAGTCGTAGGATTTATCTACGTAATGCTTATTTTCAATCAGAACTACTAAGGGATTAGGGTTTCAATTGAAGTAAAGGGTTAGATCGCCAAGGGATTGGGATCTAACTAATTATTTCTAAAAGATGATAATTTGTCTGAGTTGTTAATGTCAATAGGTTTTATGAATCAATCCGAAGTAAAATTGGGAGCAATCGGTGAATGTACCCTGGCTACAGTCTTTTTCATCACTTTTTCTACAAAAACATTTCTTCATCTATTTTAAGTCTTTTCCAGAAAAATACAAAAACAATTCTTTTACTTTTATTGTCATTTAATTTAAATTGCAATTATTTGTCAACAATTAATCGATCTATCTAAATTAAGAGGACTGGTTATAGTAGTACTTGTTCATCAATCCCTGTGGAGACGATACTTTCTTATCACTTTATTACTTGGAACGATCGGTGCACTTGCCGAGATCGCAACAAGTTTTTGGCGCCGTTGCCGGGGATTGTATTTACAATATTACCAATAACCTTAGATTCTTGAGATTAGATTTTTATTTTTCTTTTCTCTTAATTGTGTTGTGCAGGTGTTACTAATAATTTTCTCTGAATTTTTATGCGAGGTAGACTTCCACCTAAAGACTTTGTAATAGATTCTGAAATTACAAAGACAGAAAAACAACTACGGAAGGCTGCTAGACAGATCATTTGGGAAGATTTGAAGTACACATCTTTACAACCAATTCAAGAAATGGCCGAAAACAACAATGTTGGTCATGGGCGAGGAGGAAATGCCAACAATCAACCTCCAAGACTGTTGAATACAATTCTGACTCCAGTATTCAACAGGGCCAATTCCAGCATAGTCAGGCCAAACGTGGAGGCTAATAATTTTGAACTCAAACCATCATTAATCTCTTTGGTGGAAAGAGTTCAATTTTCTGGAGCTGATGATGAAGATCCACATGAGTTTATGGACCGGTTCTTGATGGTCTGTGATACCACCAAACACAATGGGGTATCTACAGATGCCATCAGGCTTCGGTTGTTCCCTTTCGCTGTTAAGGGAAAAGCATTGAGGTGGATCGAGAGACAACCGGCAAACAGCATCCTGACATGGGAAGATCTATCCAGTAAGTTCTTTGATCATTTCTTTTCCATGGAGAAATATAATCAGCTGGTGAACGAAATAACAAACTTTCGCCAGTTGGAAGGAGAATCATTATGTGCAACTTGGAACAGATTCCAAGAATTAAACAGGAAATGTGCACATTATGAAGGAGATGATGATAGAAAAGTGGTGATATTTTTCAACGGAATCACCCCAGAAACCAGGATGATAATAAATAGTGCCGCAGGAGGCTCTATCCGGGAAAGCACATCTGAGCAAGCCATTGAGTTGATCAAAAAGCTTGCAAGAAATGAAAATGAGAGTGTGCTTGTTCCCACACAAAGAGCACTGAAAAAATCCACAGATAATGATGTGATATCATTATCTAAGAAGGTTGACAACTTGAGTGAAAAGTTTGACAAATTTCAGGTATCAAAAGTCCAAACCACTCTACCGATTTGTGACCAATGTCAAGAAAGTCATGAATCCAATGAGTGCCCAAATTCATCATCTGAAGATTCACTTCAAGTAAATGGGATCTGGTACGATCAGCGCCCTCAACAAAATTTCCAGCGAAATCAAAATTTCCCTGGAAGTAACAACAATTTCCAACGGAGGACCCAAGGATCAGGTACGGATTTCAAAACTAGCAATAATTATACTCAATCTTCTCAGAGTCAGCAAAAAGAGCCAGCCGAATGGGAGAAAGCTTTCGCTCAAATGGCTAAGGCTTCCAATGATATGGCTCAACACACCAATGCTTTCATGGAAGAAACCAGAGCCAACAATAAAAATACAAATGCTTCCATTAAAAACCTGGAGAATCAGATAGGCCAGCTGGCCAAACAATTTTCAGAAAGAAGTCCAGGAACCTTCCCAAGTAACACAGTCAACAATCCAAAGGATGACTGTATGGCTGTTACAACCAGAAGTGGTAAGGTACTAACAGTTCCAACAAAAACACCTGTGGAACTGGAAAAAGAGAAGGAGAAGCAAGAAAAGAAAGCAAGTGAACCAGAGATTGAGGTAATTGTAGAAAAAGAAAAAGAAAAAGAGCAGGTTGCAGAACAACCAGTGGTGGCAAAAGAAAAGCATGAGTTAAGCCACGAATATGTTATGTCTAAGGCACCCTATCCAGAAAGATTCAAGAAGGGAGCCTACAACAAACATTATGATAGATTCTTGGACATTTTCAAGAAACTACATATTAATATTCCTTTTGCAGAAGCCCTAGCCAATATGCCAGGTTATGCAAAATTCATGAAGGATCTCTTATCTCGGAAACAAAAATTGCAGGAATGTCAAACTGTAACACTCACTGAAGAGTGTAGTGCTTTTATCCAGCAGAAAATTCCAGATAAATTGAGTGATCCAGGGAGTTTTAATATTCCTATTGCTATTGGTGATATTGGCATTGGGAAAGCTTTATGTGATCTTGGGGCTAGCATTAATTTAATGCCCTTATCAGTCTACAAATCATTGGGGATTGAGGAATTGAAACCCACTGAGGTATCACTCCAATTGGCTGACAGATCCGTAAGGAAACCCAATGGGATCATAGAAGATATTCTTGTCAAAGTTGATAAGTTTATCTTCCCTGCAGATTTTGTGGTATTGGATATGGGAGAAGGAAGTGAGAAGCCCATGTTACTAGGAAGACCCTTTTTGGCTACAGCCCGAGCCCTAATTGATGTTGAGCAGGGGATGATTAAACTGAGAATGAACGATGAGGAAATCATCTACAATGTTTCAGAAGCAATGACGAGACCAGCTGATAATAATGAGTGTTTCCAAGTTGAATCTGTTCAACATAAGAAAGAACGGCCTCAAGAACTTGATTATGAGTTGAAGGCTCGTGATTATGTACCTTTTGAAAAAGAAGGGCTTACTGTAGAGGTTCTGAAAGAAAAAGTGGAAGACATAGAGGTTGGTGCCCCCAAGGTTGAGTTGAAACCATTACCCGACACTTTGAAATATGTGTTTTTGGGAGATGGTGATACTTATCCGGTAATCATCAACAATGCTCTATCAGAAGGTCAAGAAAGAGATCTAGTGGAAGTTTTAAAAGCTCATAAAACCGCAATAGGATGGTCTATTGCTGATTTAAAGGGCATAAATCCTTCCTTCTGTACACATAAGATCCTCCTGGAAAATGATATCAAACCTGTGAGGCAACCACAAAGGAGATTGAACCCAACAATGAAGGAGGTGGTAAGGAAGGAAGTTGTAAAACTTCTTGATGCAGGAATGATTTACCCCATTTCTGATGCTGCATGGGTAAGTCCAGTTCAAACAGTGCCAAAGAAAGGTGGGGTCACAGTCGTCACTAATGCAAAACATGAGTTGATCCCAACCAGAACCATCACGGGTTGGAGAATGTGTGTTGATTACAGAAGGTTGAACACGGCTACACGGAAGGATCATTTTCCACTTCCCTTTATTGATCAAATGCTAGAAAGATTGGCGGGCCATTCTTATTATTGCTTCTTAGATGGGTATTCAGGCTACAATCAAATTCCTGTAGCACCTGAAGACCAGGAAAAGACAGCTTTCACTTGCCCATTTGGAATCTTTGCATACAGAAGAATGCCATTCGGCCTGTGCAATGCGCCTGCCACATTCCAAAGGTGCATGCTTTCCATCTTTTCAGAT